>APFE030733200.1:95047-128328 GCA_000404065.3 Pinus taeda | reverse complement strand
CTCTCTTGACAGGTTCATAAACTGCTCATGCATCTTATCTGATATGTAGGTGGCATAGTCATAACAGATTGGAGTTTTTCCAGGGGAAAACATAGTCATCATCACCAGTACAGTTTCATCAATATATTCAACTGATTTGTACCCCAAGATGGAAATGATCATATCTGCAAGATCTACACCCAATTGATTGAGGTAACCAGCAAAAATAGGAGGGTATTGCATAGTGTTAGAGTTAATAAACAATTGGTTCAGCTTTGTGATCTGAGCATCTGTCAGCATTCTAGCTCCTTGGTTTATCAGATCCAACAAAGACAAGGGAACTAATTTCTTCTCAGGCTTAAACTGCAGCATCTCTCTAATGGCCTCAGGGGTCATGTAGAATACAACTGAGCCTGAAGGGTCAAGCACAACCCTCTGAGTGGGATCATAGCATACAGCACACAGGTGAATCAGGTCAGGGAATTGGTTGACCTGGGGGAGCCTGAAGATTGGGAGGAAGGAATCCCAAATGCCTAATATATCTATCCTATCTTCATGTTTGGCCTTTAGCTCATTTAGCAGGTGGAGGTGGAATTTGTTGTGTGTTAAGGAGTCCTCTGAGATTTGGTAATCCAGGTCTGCTAAATCCTGCCACTCCAATTCTCTCTGAGGGGCATTCAAAGGATCAATATTGAGGGCCACAGGTGCAACTGGAGTGTCCATGGTTAATTAAACTCTGTTTTGTATGTAGGTTGATGTTACTAGACTGTGCTACAGAAAAAGAGTACTGCCTGGATGAAGAGGCAAATTACGAAATAGAGGATGACAGGGTGAGCTTGCAGCAATTGAAATACTGCTCACAGTCACTTGAGAAGGCAAATCCTTGTCTTTAACAGACTTTCCTCAACAATTAGATGTAGGTTCCGGGTTTCTTGTTCACGACTGCGTGAACAGAATGCAGGTTTTTGATGATAGTTTTGTTTAAACAGGCTCGGCTAATGAATTTCGACCGTTAAATTTCCAAGTGGGAACTGGGTGCAGGGAATTCACCGGTGAATTATGCGTTTTCAGTGCCTTAAATGAGTTCTCAGTTATTGCAAACAAAAACCAGGCTTAGAGAAGACTTGCAGGGATAAATACCTGGTAAACTCGATGGTCCGGGTCACGAATGCAGGTGGGTAGGCGCGCCGAATGTCCCCGGGTCGATTTGAGCAGGTTGGTGCAATTTTGGACGTAAAATGCATGCAGAGGGCGCAACAACAGTTTTTGCAAAAAGTGCAAAAAAAGGCAAAAAATTGACAAAATATGGCTTTTTTGGGACAATCGCGCCTTTTTCGGGTGACGTCAGCATGACATCATCAGGTGGGTCAGGGTCGGATGACGTCAGCATGACTTCATCAGGTGACGTGGCGGCCTATGAGTGGTCCACGGGGGTGGTGAGGTGGCAGACAGGTGGAGCAATGGTGGACGGGGGTTGCGGACGCAGCGATGACGCAGGCAGTGACACGGCGCTGACGCTGGCAAGCGAATTAGCGGAAAGCCAGAAACCACGGCAGTATCATATCGGACTGCTTATTCTACGGAAAGGAATCTGTTAGAGGGGGCTTCGATACGATTTGGGGGTGATGCATGGACCAGGCTTGACGTCAGCCTCTGACAGATATCAGATGATATCTTTCGGACGTTGGGGCCGGTCCGATGTCCGCATCAACCTTCGGATGAAAAGTGCTTGATCGGACGGTCGACGGGCTAATGACCTGTGCGAATGATACGGCGTCGGGCGGGTATTAAAATATTATTTTCCTTGGAATTTGCGCCCAGCGGGGCCCTTCGAAATATCAATGAATTTCATGGTTTCTAATGTATTTCTTTATTAAATCGTGCATAGCCGAAAACTTTAGGATAAGGCGGAAAACTATGGTTTTTTCAATGAATTTTTGCAAAATCGTGCATGGCATTTAAACTTAGGCTAAGTGGGTTTTTTATACAATTTCGCATAAAAGCGCCAAATGGGTCCCAAACTTAGGATAAGGCGGACAAAGTGGGTTTTTCCATATGTTTTTCCTTTTGAGCGGGTCTAAGGGTGCAAAAGGGTTTTTTCAAGATTTCTTAGGCAAAATGAAGGGTTGGCTAAGTAGATGAGTTTCTGAAGGTGGAAAAGAGGTTAGGCTTGGTTCTCAAACTGACCAGATGTCAATTTGATTCCCTAGTAGTGAATCATATGGCTATAATGCCAAGTAGGGGATATTTATAGAATGTTTGGGGTTTATACACCATGGTGTTATAATAGTAGGGAAAGGGTGACATAGGGAGTTAGATAATAGAAGTTAAGGGTTAATGTGGAGGGATAAGGTGAATTAGGAGTGAAATCACTTGGTTTATTTGAAAACAACTTAGCTTAGGGAGTAGATCAAAATGAAAAGAATTTTGCACAAGAAATGTGGCTCTTAAAGGTAACAAGGCCCAACATAAAACCTTGAATTCTTACATAACCACAACTGGTAAAGGGATGTTAGTAATGAGTGATAAATCAGGAAAAAGGGAAGTTAGACATGCTCCATTGTGTTGTTTTCCTTGTATTGATCAGCAAGATTCAGTTTGGAAGGAACACCACTTTTGCAACCCCATCTACCTACCCATCTATTTGCCTAGCATTTTTTGTTTCTTCTTGGAGGTGCACTTGGACTTGCAGACCCTTATGTGCCTTTTCTTTTCCACTGGCTTTTTCTTTTGATTGTCTATCTAATGCTACCCTTATTTCTCACAAGGGCCCCAGATTAAGCGTTGGGACCTTAGCTTCTCTGCCTCAACTATTGATTCTGCCAAGATTAAACAGTTTGGATAGACTTCTTTCTCTATTCTACAACAGAAAATTGAAACATGGCATGATCCAGATTAAACTGTTGGACCATCCATCAAAATTTAATAAACATGAAGGCATGTACACACCTTGCCTTTCTTGGAAATATGGGATCTTTGTATCAGCAAAGTAGAGCATATTTGGCATTTGAATTTGCCAATCATGAAATATGAAACCTATTGGTATAGGTATCCAACAAAAGTTATGTTTAGTTTATAATTTTTTTCCCTAGAAGGAAACCCCTCACTATATATGAGGGAATTTTATAACGTCTATGTATATCTATATTCTGAGTGAGGAAGAGAGAGGAGATTGAGAGCGAAGAGGGTGTTACAACAGATCTGTTGTAGGTTGTATCTCTTCAGTTTGCTGGATAATATAATAAAAGAAGGACTGGTTGTTTCTTCATGGATGTAGCCCAAACTGGGTGAACCATGTATATCTGTGTCTCTCTTGTTTTATGTGTTTTCTATGTTTATATTTCTACAATATTTTATGTGTTCCATTGCTCTGTAATATATAATTTTCTAACAAAGATTATGTGCAATGGGTTATCCTGCCTCAAGTCTTTGTTGTTAATTATGTTATAGATCTAGGCTTAACTCTTTGTGCATTTAGATTGAAATCATGTGGAAAATATGAATTTCTAAATGGTATTAATCAAATGAAAAAAATACAAAATATGAAAACTTTCTACGATTTGTCCATAAACATATGCTCAATATTTAGTGATACTTATAATATGCTTCCAATCCTACTTTTATAGAATTTTCAAATTGAAATCATTTTGAATATAGATATGGATTCAAAACAAAATATTTAGGATTATAAAATAGAGGATATGGGATTAAAAAATAAACTATTTTGGAAGAAATGATTTCTGGTAATCGTTTTGGCTTTGGTTTCAATGATAGTTAGTTCTACGAATTTGTTCATGTTGATTCATCCTAATCCCTTACTTGGTTGAATAAACAGATGTTGATACACATAGTTTCCCTAGTTTTATTCAATGTTAAAGGGATTTTTCTCTCATAGATCTACTAGATGGTTGATATAAAGACACAATAAAATCCCCTAATTCTAATGCAAACTACTCCTTTCATACAATGGAAAAGACAAAGATGGGGGCACACCTTTCTATCCTCACATGTTGGTGCAAGATGAAGATGAAATCCAACAGTTGAATATCCCCCTTCTTACTAAAATATCCTACTCCACCTCCTTTATCCTATCACTAACACACATTCAGAATCATTTAGGAACAATTTCTTTGCATCTAGGAAAGGAAAGTTAGTATGAAAAATACCTAATCATAATAGAAACATTATGATTCATGAAAATGTTGCATATAGAGAGGGAAAACATATTGATCATTCCATATAAATCAATAGTATCATGACAATATTATACCTTTGATGATGGGTGCTCTCCTCCAATCCCTTAACCTTCTTACTCCCTCGGCTTACTCACAGGATAAGCTCATATGTGAAGCATGGAAGGAACTTCTGGTGTCAATCATCTAGCATAAAAAAGATGTCTAATCAGTTTATCCTCCTTCCAAACCTAAAAGGGTTTGACTATATAAGTAATCCCTAGATCTAGAAGTGTAGAAATATGGTGATAGAATTGCAATTGCTTGAGAAATTTAATCTAAATCAAGAGACACAATTTGACTCAATTACTCTGCAGAAATTAATTCATAATTTAAAACAACATTCACAAACATGCATCAATCACATACACAAGTACACAGATTTATCTAGGGGAAACTAATTGGTAAAAACTCCTTAAGCTAGCTTGCATGAATCAGATGAATAGAGAATGCATTACAATTGCTTTCTCACTTTGTGCTCAACTTGCAAGTGAATACTTGTTCTCTCTACTCATTGAAAAGATCTGACCTAGAATTAGTCAATTTCTGCCTTCACCTGAGCTCTTATTTCCTTGCGTACATATTGAGTAAATTAGCCCCTATTTTTTAGGAATTTCCTCCAAATTGATTGTTCAATTCCCAAGGATTGGTCACTAATTACATGAAACACATGTACACTTAATACTAGTCTACAATTGATGTTACACTGCCTTAGAATCTCCACCACAACTGAGAAATTTAAATTCCTTGCATGCATGAGCTATTTTTGGTTGATTGGTCAGTTAACTGGAAGATCTATGAGTTAGATTGTTGTCCCACTACACACCTAACCTCCAACAAGTTTTATTAATTGTTAGAACTTGTTTAACTGAGTACAACTAGAAATAATTAAACTAGATTGCTACAAATTAGCAATCAACACATGCAAAATAAACTCCAAGCCCACTAACTTTAATTTACTGAGCTTTTTAAGTTACAAGAGCCATGTCACCTCAGTTAATTGCCTCCAAGTTGTTTGCAAATGTGGAAATTTCAAATTTTCTCAATTTAACCAAGGGTAAGTCATATTGAGACTTTCTTGCTACACTTCTCAATATTCTCTCTTAGAAAGAAAGGGATTTTCAACTGCCCCTTCCTGCACCTATGGATTTCAAACTTCCCTCTTGAAAAGGCCTTTATCAATATGTCAGCAGCTTGTTCCTCTGTTAGAATGTATTGTAGCAACATTATCCTCATTTGTACACAGTCTTATAAATGATGATACCAGATATCTCTATGCTTGGATCGACCATGAAATAATGATTCTCAGATAGCTTAATGCAACTTTGATATTCACAATAGATCACAGTTGGATTCATCTCCTAACCAAATAGTCCCATAAGTATCTTCCTCATCTAGATCACATCACATGTTGCTTGAACTGCAACCATCTATTTTTCTTCTTCTGAGTTGAGTGACACGTACTACCAGGAAAATTTTGCAGATCCAACACTAAAAATTCCACCTAATATACTCTTTTGGTTGGATGGACTCCCCGCCTAATATGCATCTGTGAAGCCACATAGATTTACTCCTTTTTTTTCTATACCATAATACATACTAGGTAGTACCTTTAAGGTATCATAAAACATGCTTAGCTTCCTTCCAATCCAATTTGGTTAGCTTAACCATAGCTTGGCTTAGCTACTTGACTACATAACACATATTTGGTCATGTGTTTGCAAGATACATTAGTGAACCCACTAGCTTCTAGTAAATGGTAGCATCAACCTCTTCACCTGAAGTGGAATTCTCCTTCCCCCATTTGGTCATTAGAGGTGTGTCCATGGGCTTACAAATCTCCATGAAAAATATCTACAATATCTTGGTGGCATACTTGCCTTGAGACACAAATAATTCCACATCACCTTGCCATGCTTCCACACTGAGGAAGTAGTGCACGAGACCCATGTCTTTCATTTCAAATTCCATTGCAAGGTCCTCCTTGCAAGAAATGATCAGATGTTCATCACCTATCAATATTAAATCATCAACATATAAAATAACTATAAGCAATTTATCTTCTTCCAAAATATGATAAAGGTGACATAAATATCAGTCTGAGTGTACCAAGCTTGGGGTTCCTGTTTGAGACCATACAATGCTTGCCTGAGTTTTCACACATGAGACTATTGACCAAATGTCTCAAAAACTTATGGTTTCTCTATGTACACTTCCTCCTAAATAATACCATTGAGAAATGTTGTTTTTACATCCATCTGTTGGATCTTCTACCCCATATGTGCAGTCAAAGCAAGAATTGATCTAAAGGATGAAAACCTTGCTACAAGAGAAAAGGTTTTGTCATAGTCAATTCCCTCAACTTGAGAGAATAATTTGGCCAAAAATCATCCCTTATACTTCTCTATGCTTCTTGTTAGTGCTCAAACTAGCACGAGTCCTAAAAGGGGATCCTTGAAGGGTCACTACTAGGCTAAGGGAAACAATGGAGTGATAGCCCACTACCACCTCAGCTAAGGCTCCCTACTCTTTACCAAATTTCACAAATGGGAGGAGACCTGTTATGATAAGGATCATGAAATGCATGGACCAATGATAGGGTGAGGGGTGATCTTGGAAGCCTATTCACAAGAGAGGCTCAAATATGTGTCTTTCTTGCCTTGGAATACAAGATGGAAGGTCCTCTATGAAGGGCTTCAGGAAAATTTCCAGTGTTAGGTTTTGAGTATGTGTCTTATAAAGGAGATCCCTAAGCCCTACAATTCTTGTGGAAACTTGGGTTCTAGGTGATTTTAAAGAATCAACCTTGATAGTGCATGGGACCACCTAGGACCAAGTGGACCCGAGGTTTAGTCAAGGGCATAGGATTTAGCAACCAATGAAATTCTTGACCTAATTAGGGAGGGGAAAGGTAGCAAGGAATGAATTTTCGATGAAAGGAAATGCAAGGATCCTAGTGAGGTTTATATCCTAAGGGAAACCAAGGGCAAGAATTGGTCTTTGAGCTAGGGCTTACGATATCTGGGGATCCCATTGTCGGAATCTAATGAAATTTGGAGGACTTCTTGAGGATACACCAACACAGTTTTGGACCAAAAATTGAAGTATTTGATGGCTATATCGTGACATAATTGATGTCGTAGGACCTAGAGGACGAGACCGAGAGAAGAGGAAAGGGGAGAAGGAAAATATGTTTAAGGTGTTCACCTTTAGGTGGACCAGTGCCTAATTCTTTGGGGATATTGGAGTCAGGTATAATTATAATTATGGACCTTTGAATTTTCTAGGTCAAGGAGGCCTCAAAGGCAGCTTCGCGTGGCACTAGGGCATCAACAAACGTAGATTCAAAGACATTATACTTTATTTTGCAAGGTAAATGGTTTGTAAAGATGAATTTTAGTAGTGAACTATACCTAGGAACACCCGTTCATTATATATGGACCATACAAGAAGCATTCACTATCTAGAAACAAAAATTCCACAGCTTCGCATAAGAGATGCACCAAATAAGCCCTAGGTGAAATCACAACAACAATGTATGCGAAAAAATTAGAAAGAAATAATAGCATTAAAATGTACTTACATATATAAGAATATATCCAACCATCCAAAAAAAAATATTTCAATCAAGAAGCTCCAAGACATGAAAATTATCTGAACATCAAAATTCATTCCATGCTCCAAAACTTCATCCTCTGCGAAGGGTAGCAAAAATCTCTAAAGATATACTAGTTCCAAATCCAAGTTATTATTATCAAATGAATCCTCATCACTTCTATTTGTACACTTATAATGAATTAAATTTAGCTACATAGGCCTACATTAGCCCCTAAAATAAAAATAATGTGCAAAATAACTAACTTTTGGTGACAAACCTAGCAAACTAGCTCATAAACAAAAGAATAAGCCTCTCAAGAGGTCAAATGATCAACAATGCATGTCGTTGTGCCTTCTAAGAATCCTGATGAATTCCATAAGTACCAAAATGATGAATAGGACTCCCAAAAGTAGTGGACAAGGGGTTGGCCCTTTGTTCTCCAAATAATAAACATTTGGTGCTCCCAATGGGTGTGAGGACACACAAGTAACCTCATGGGCCTCCAAGTAGGTTGAATATGCATGTATAACATCTGTAAGGGCTCATATGATGGTGTAAGTGATGCCACATCATCATACAAGTCTTGGGTCATCTGTTGAGTGTATGGTACAACAATAGGGCTAGATGGGCATGGTGAACCAGGAGCATATTCATCATCCAATAGGTGAATCTTGAGAAATATTTGAACATCTTTGGGGATCCATGGAGTTTTTTCCACTACTATGGAGATTTTTGGCTCTCATCTTACACCCTATATGTCCCAACATAGCCCTCATGAGGTTTAGGACCCTGTATAGAGAGACCAAACCCAACATGGAGACCATACGCAATCCTGCATACGATCCAATGTGTCCCCTAACCTTCCAATACAACAAGTTATCAAAGGAAATTGATTTAAAGAGATTACAAACCATGGACAACACGTGGGCACTTCATAATGGCATGCCCTTCCATAGTGGGCTTTGGCATGTGAAAATGTCTCCAATCTCTAAATGGTGTTAACCAAGTATCCTATTAGGTGGTTTCTACCTTTAAATGGGATAGTATGTCTGAAGGTATGTCCTTTAAAGAGTGGTGGTATGTGATAAAGAGATGAGTGGAGTAGGGAATGAAAAGGGGCATCCCTAGCCCACATGCTGGGGTACTAGGGTACCTAGAAAAAGGGAAGCCCACACTTGTGTATATAATGTATAGGAGGGAGAAATCATGTACATGAGGTTCCCCAGCCTTGATTTTTCCACCCTTATTTATATGCATTTTTTCTTTTATGAATTTTCTTTAATTAATTGCTCAAGAATCAAGGGATAAGAGCATGATGTGTAAGATATAGTAGCAAAAACCCCCTTTAAGGTAGGGTGGTTCATTCCCTACTAGGGGTTGGGACAATCATGGGTTCCTGAATGATAAAGGAGGCTCATCTAGAGCCTATAAGAACCAAGGTGATGGTCATGATGATGGAGTAGAGCTCATGTATTGGATTTTTCCCACGTGCTAAATGTGTTTGGCCCCACCATGTTTTTCATTTTTTGGTACAAATTCCAATTTAATATGGCCAATTATACTTTTAATTTTATTTTCTATTGCATCGACCTCTGGAGCATCATTCCAGGCGTGACCCAAGGTGTGGGCAAGGGCAGGGGGAAGGCTAACCCTATGTGGACCTAGTGGAGGAATTTGGACCTAGGTGGGATAAATGATGCATGAGGTTATAATGAGTGGAAGGGGAGTGATATATGTAGATGAGGGAGGAAAACCATGAAACCAAAATTAGGGTTTCCCATGTAGTACCATCCCTAAATCTAAAAGGTCTGTAAAAGAGATCCCAAGGGACTAAAGTCCAAGGTTAACACAAAAAATAGGTATAGGGTACAAGAGCACAAGCCTATCCCACTCTTTCCATTGAATCCCCCCATTAATCCATGTCCATAAGTATCCATGATAAGCAAACTACAACACTCAATTACCAAATGACAAGCCATACCTTTAGGTTTGTTAGGCCCACCTTCAAACATACGATCATGACAGATGGGTGAGGGACCACATGGTTGGATTAGGTGGAAGATGATATGATGATCCTTCATTTAGTTAACAAATCTAACGAATTTTTTTAAATTGTGAAGGATTTGGTCCACCACTAGGCATCAGTCATTATAATTGTTTCCATAAAATCCATGTTGTCTCATTGGTTCACTTCTTGTCATCTAGTTGACCATATAATTCAATCCACAGTTTAGTCTATTACTCTAACCATTTAGTTGATGGTCCCCCTAGTCAACCACTCAACCAACCCAATGACCACTTAATTGATCACTTCCCTAGGTGATCCTTCAACTGATGGTCAAGTGTTATTTGACCCTTTGATTGGTTGTCTCTGCAAGGTCAACGAGCATGATGAACCAACATAACCTTAGGTTCTAACACCCTCGCAATAGTAAAACATTTTGGAGGTTCATGAGGTGAAATTATGTTTGTCGACCCCTCCCCCCTTAATTGCAATTTTCTCAAGCACAAGCAAACCTCATAGCTTAACAAGCTTTGCTTCCACCAATGGCTTTGTAAAGCTATGAATGATTTGATCAATAACACTACAATAGATGATATTTACAACCTTAACTTGAACCAGTTATCATAAATAGCAAGCATGAAATTTGACATGCTTCATCTTACTCTGTGCAACACAATTATCAACAACCTAAATTGCACTTTGATTTTCACAACAGAAAATAGTCGAGACCTAAATAGGAAATGCAAGCTCTCCCAATAGTTGACAAATCCAAAATGCCTCCATCCCTATAGTAATAAATCCAATGATACTCAACTTTTGCATTCAATAAAGAGACTACACGTTGTTTCTTGCATAATCAAATTAGGGATTCAAGCATTAAAGTGAAATACATAGCTGAAAGTGGATTTTCTATCATTGTTGTCACCTTCCTAGTTAGATTCGGTAAAGTTGATAAACAAATTAACTTCAGCAATATTTGATAACAAAATGAGAGATACCTTTAATATAGTGAACAATCTTGTTTGCAACTTTCCAGTGACTTTCTCTTAGGTCTTTCATAAACTCGAAAACCACACTAACAACAAAGGAAATGATATGTAAACTATAAACCAAATATATGAAGCTACCAACCAATTGTCGATAAAGGTTAGTAGCATTGACTTTCAAAGAAGAATAATCTTAGTGAGCTTGATACCTAACTAGAAAGGGGTAGCACATGGATTATAGTAGTCCATCTTGAATCATTTCAACAAATCAAATGCATATTTCTATTGAGAGATAAACATGCCCTCAAAGGAAAGGAAGGACTTGAAGACCAAGAAAGAAATGCAAAAGCCAAGATCAATCATTTCAAAATTGTTAGCAAGTCAACTCTTCAATCTAATAATTACATCAATATTGGTGGCAACGATAAACAATTCATCCAGATAGCAACAAAAATCAAGGTATTACCATTCATATGTAATACATAAAGACTGTGATCATATTCACTACATTTAAACCCAAGATTGGGAGTGAATTGATTAATATTAGCATACCAAACCTAAAGGACCTACTTCAAAACATACATTGAGTTCTGCAGTTGACAAACAATATTAAAATCTGTCACAAAACTAGGAGATTGCACCAAGTAGATTTCTTCAAATAAGTCACCATAAATAAAGGCATTATTAACATCCATCTGATTAATTTTCCATCCAAAACAAGCAACAAAATAAAGTAGTATTCAAACATAATCCATATTTGTAATAGGGGAAAAGGTTTAAGTGTAGTCCAAACCTTCTTGCTATGAAAAATCTTTAGCAACCAAATGAGGGTATGACACTCAATAACACCTTCAAAAGTGAATTTGGTCTTATATACCTGTTGTACCTTAAAAAACCAATTTCCTGGCTGTATGGAAATTTTTCTTAAAACATTAATAAATATTTTTTACTAACACTTATTTGTCACTTAGATATATGTTGTGTCTTTAAATGAAGGACCTGGAGACTTGGTATTTAACCCTTAGTACATGTATGACCAGAACATCTCAGAATGCCATTTGTTGCTAGATATAAATGTTGACTGAAGAAAGCTTGAAGGAAAAGTTAAAGATAATATGTTGATCTTTCAAAGAAACTATTATCCATCACTTAGAAGAATTATGAAAATGAGAATTGAATCATAGACAATATGCTACTTAACATAGAAACTACCATATGTCACTCTCGGAGAAATTAAAGATAATATGTTGGTCTTTCATAGAAACTATTATCTATAACTTAGAAAAGAAGGTGGAAACTTCAAGCATAGGAGCACTCTTTTAAGGAATTTTAACTTTCTCCACATAAGCAAATAAATACCTGCAACTTCATTACTATACTTGAAAGAAGAAAATATAACATGACACATGATAAAGAAGGTTACAAAATTATACCCAAAAACTCATGGAAACTTCTGATTCTTTCATTAATCAACGATGATATCAGGAATATAGTGGCCTAATCTCTAGGTTCTCCAAAATTCCAACCACCCCCCATTACAATTCCCTTTTCAAGCTTTTTTCTCTTCTATCAAATCAGTTTTGGAACTGATTTCTTGGAACAGCTAATAAATTGCTTTATAATAGTTATAAAACTATTTTCTCTTTGAAATTATTCAATTTTATTACATATACAATATTAAAACTCAGAAAATATGTGAATTGTGGCAAAAGCTTTGAAAGGGGTCCATATATATATGTCGGGAATGATCTGATTGGCAAAAACATAAATAAAATATGCCCATCCACCTTTTCTTCGGACTCAGCTTTAAGATTGTTTTTTCCCTTTACCAAATGAAATTAACACAAACCTTTTGTAACTATGGAACTGAAGAAGTATTAACTTTGCTTCATAAATCCATCTGATCCATCTTTTCGGTGCTCCATTGACTTCCCATCGCAAATCGCAATCAGTCGTTTCCAGTGGTGTATTATTGTAATGTTGGACTTAAGCATACATCCTTCATATTTGCGTTATTTCTATTATATCTCTTTTATAATAGAAATACACCATAACATACCTTTTTTGCCTTTAACGCAATCTATGCACAACTATCAAGACATACCTTTATCGCAATTGCTATCGGTGCTTTCCACTATTATATCGACCCAACCCTTAACATATTGCGATATGACGGATGCGTTGAAGTTATAGAAAATAATATAAAAACTATTGGGTCCGGCATCCTTATCGCAGATTGCGATCGACGAATGAATTAATACATATCCATTTGGTGCTTTATGGACCCACCGGAGTTATTAAAAACTTATATAATATATTATATATATATATAAAAATAATATATTATTATAATATATATATATATAATTATATAAATTATCTAATATATATAATATATCTATACATAATACAATGCATATGAATAAATATACATATATATTATGGTCGCCCATCTTGATCTGATCGGTGGGATCACATAAATAAGACCACTCACATTATTTCAAAAGACACAAACATTTTAAAATTAGATATATAAGATCGAGTCTAACCCATCACAATCACAATCAACACTTTCACAAACAATCATCCATAATCATTGTGACACCAAACGTTTAACACATGGTATTATATTCGGTCTGGTGTAACACTTAAAACTTGTCCTTTGTAAATCGTAAATTTCTTTTAAGATTATTATCTATATATATATAATAATATAAAAGATAGTAATAAATAATAGAATAGATAAGATAATAGTATATATAATATATATAATTATATATAATAAATATATTATATATAAAATATATATATATATATAATAATATATAATATCGAGTCTAGCTCCATATAACCATTTATATATTGACTTGTTTTGTTTGTATAGCAACTTTGGCTACTTTGAGGCCGATTATTTTACAATTCTTTTAGCGATTCCGCTATGTCACTTCTTCATCTTGCTTTTATCTCTTTTTAAAGATATTTTCAAGTGATTTTTGAATGAAACATGAATATTAAAGGTAACAAAAAATGCATGCTACAACAATACCCATCAACACTTTACAAGGTTCTTTCCTTATGGTTGAGGAACTAAGTCCCAACAGTGATTCTTCAAAAGAGAATCAATCTCAGCCTTCATAATCTCCTCCCATTCAAGTTTTCCTTGTGTATTTTCATAGGTTTCTGAATCACAAGTTTCATGAATGTGATCCATCAATGAAAGACTGACATGTTGCTTATGACCATGATTCAATCAATATGTAGTAAGTATCACCAACATCGGATCTAATGAGCTCAATAGGTAAATATGGTGTTGAGAAATAAGTATGAGCTTCAAAAAATTGATCAAGAGAAGTTAAATTTTCAATTAGAGGTGACTGATTGTCAGTCGAATCAAGAACAATGAGAAACAGAGAGATCGAGATACTGAAACAAGGTACATTCGAAGTGGTGTATTCAACAATTAAAAGGATCATTTTTCATCATCCTAGAAGAAGCATTCAATAATTTAAATGTCAAAACACTTCTCATGAAATATGACATTTCTCCTTATTATGATTTTTTGTTTGATAGGGTCAAACAATAGATAAGCTTTTGATTCTTTAAAGTAGCCCATCATGATGTAAGCATGGTATTTGCATCCAATTTACTTTTGTAGTAGTTAAGATATGTGCCCAAGTGATAGATCCAAAAACTTGGAGTGACTGACTTTGGGGCTTCTTAGGAAACCAACAATGAATTAGTGTCACATAATTGACAACTCTAGATGGAACATGATTTGGAAGATAATTGACACGGTAAACAACTTTAGCCCAACATTCAACGGTGATTTTATGGCTTGTAAAAGGCATCAAACTATTTCAACTAAGGTTCAATTATTTTTTTATGCCATGCCATTCTATTAAAGAGTATGAGGAATCAACCTTTGCTAAGAGATATATAACTTAGTGAGGTAATCTTCAATTGGTCAATTCACATATTTTCATCCATTATCTGGTTGCAAGCACTTAATTGGTTAGCCACATTTCTTTTCAACCAATGCCTAAAATTCTTTGAGTCTTTCGAATGCATGACTCTTATTCTTCAATAATTATACCTAAGAAAATCTTGAAAATTTGTCTATAAAGGTTAGAATATGCATTACTCTTATTGTAGCCCAATCTTGCATAGTTAAAATTGTCAAATAATTTGCAAGCAAAATCTAATAAGAAAACAAAATTGAAAGTTTGCTAGATTTTTTGTCAGTAAATGTTCTTGGAGCAAAAGCAAAGGTCATAACAATAAATCTAGAGCTATTTATTATTACGGTGAAAATTGGAAGATGACAATTAATTGAACTTCAAACAACAAATTTTGAGTTTATTTTGAACTATATCATTGTCCTTCAAGGATCTATCAATAGCAGGGGAAAGTTTTCAAAATTTGTATCAAATGAAGAATATCATTATTTGGAAGGCTTTAACATCCTTACTTGACCCTAGCAAAACTTTTAATCAAGCTCAAGCAACTTATATTGACATGCTTGAAAGACTCAGTGATAAAACATCCATAATATGATTTTACAAAACTATTTTCAGTAAATATTCTTATTGGCTTTTTGGCAAAGAGCATGTGAAGTAATTGCTTGCTTGTCTAAGAGAGAAAGAAAAAAGAGGCTCAGTGTTTGATTTATTAAAAAGTCTATAAAAGAAATCCTTTACCATTGTTATCACATATAATTTTTTATAAAAAAATTGTAATTATGGCAAAAAATAATTTGATTTTATAAACCTTATTGTGCTCTGAAGTATTATTTTCAACTTATCACAGGTTGCTTTATCTTTTATATCAAAATATTGGGTTGTTAGACCCAATGTCCAAGCGATATTCGAACAACAACCAAGTTAATCAACCAATCCCCATAATATTGTGCACAACGCGTCCAAAGGCATTGTGTCCAATGTGCATTATAAAATATGTATTAAATTGTACAATACATATATCCCATGAGTGCATAACAAAAGGATTTTATGAAAGCACTCAAGAAATCTGAGCTTGTGGCAACAATGATAGGGAATGCGAAGATAGTTTCCCATAGTTTTACTCAAGAAAAAGAAAGGTAAGAAAGCTTCTCCTCATATTTGATTTCCCAAACAAAAATAGAGCAGAATCTCTGTAATTTAGGTCCAAAGAGTGAGAGATGTGGTATATATCGAAATTAGAAAGCAAAGTGAAAAATTTACAAACTAAATCCACTACCTTATCTTCAGAGTTGACCATGTTACAAATAGATACAATGGGATTAACAAATGGAAATAGTGAATTAAATCTATGATTATGATCTATGGAGCAACATGTACAACTCTGTAATGCTTTGAATGATGATCTTAAAGAGGAAGTACAAATGTTGAAGCTGGAAATAGGGCAAATGTTCACCAATGGTGAACATATGATGAATCAGTGTGCTTATTTGTTTGCCCCTAATCAACCTTTCTTCAAGGTCCCGCTTCAATTTTCACACACTTATTTGGCTACACAACTACTTCAAAAACTTCATTTGCAGTCACATGAATAATCTTTGAACTTATAAAATGGATGATTTGGATCCTCACGAGGACATAGAGATAACCTTTCTGAGTTCAACATGACAACTGAATGATTACCTATTTCCATGAGTCAAGGAGCTAGCTATAACTTTCTGAAGTTATATGGCACAATTCTTGAGCTATTATTAGGAATGGGGTGTTGAGTTTAGCAATAATATTATTTTGGAAATTATTTGAATGAAATTGGAATATAGACACCAACGCCGAGAAGATATCTCAATTATCTATATTTATTGGATATCAACTCCATATTTTCTCAATCAGGTCTTAAAAAATTACCTCAAATGTTGTCAATTCTATTACTTTGGAACATTATTTTGGATGTCTTGATTGGAGATAAGATGTCTCTACAGATTAGTGCCCTTGTATATTAGAAGAATTAGATGAATGGTTGTAAGTGAATTGTATATAAGTGAATTATATGTAAGTGAATTGTAGTGATGATGGTGCTAGGTGAAAAAGACTCCATGTTAATCCTCTCGCAGACTCCAAAGTAATCGATGGCTTGTAGCACTCTTGCACCAGATCAATGAAGTTTCGACAGTTTGAAGTGCACAAAGGATATGATGAGAGGAACCATTGGGAAGCAATTTGGCCAAACCATCCATCTCTAGATCAACAACTAGCATTCATCCTAACAATACCCCTCCTTATTTCTAGAAACTTCCAGAGAATAGTCAGTAGGTTGTTTATGGATTTTTGAAACCATAAATGGTTCTTAGATGCATATGATGACAAGTTGGGGCCTGCACATTTACTTTATTCCATACATTGTTTATTTATACAAGTGTTTTCTCCTTGGCTCATAAAGCTCGAAATTTGTTTATAGATTTTGTAAAATTTGAGATATTATACATAGGGGTTTTAATATTACATATTATATACACCAACCTAGATCCATATTAACTTTGGATCTATTAAGAATCAAGAGGGATCAAATATATCAAGGTACAAACCTTTTTTTTTAGTGTAAAACTTGAGGAAAGGTTTGCACCTAGAGATATTTGATCCCTCTCGACGTTTACTAGATCCAGAATTAAGATGGATCTAGGTTGGTTCCGGTTGTATGGAGTCACACAAAATTTGTTGAATATCTAAGTAATATGATCAATTTTCATTTTATTTTAAGATGAATTAGTTACCTTAGTATATTAAGAAAATAGAGAGTATTAATAAGTAAAATGATGAAAAATGATGAAATAAAGCTTTTCAATGGAAAGGAATCATGTAACAATTTTGATTAATAGAAATCATGAATAATAAGAATGTAATCAATTACAAATAGTTTATATTGTGATCAGTCTCAATCTATTTTCTTCCGCTTTTCTTATAGCTATGCCTGATACTTTTTCCATATTTTCATATTGGTCATATGAAAAGGAGGTTGAAATCGTAGACCATTCAAATCTTTAACTCAACATATTGTAGTAAATATAATACCTTGTCTCTCTTGCTTCCCAACATTAATAGTAGCTTTCTGCAATGTCAATCCTTATCACTTATGGATTGTTAAGCCCCAAGCAAGTTTCAAAGGAAGTTGTTTTATGTTACCTTTTTAAATATGTGTAATAGGAATTGTTTTAGGGAATGAATCATCCCATGGAACTCCCATATAATTATCAAATCGTACTAAAGGTGGTTTTGAAGGTAAAATTCTAGGGTTATACACAATTTTTTCTATAACTCCAAGAGCACCATTAACGAGTCCAACATCATTCCATATGTTTGATGTAAGCATGACCAAATCTGCAACTAAAATAAGTAGCTCAAGTTCCATGTCTTCCTCATATTCCTCCATGGATTTGTTGTCTTTTCCTCTTGTTGCAACACTGGTTGCAACGGGACAGTTCAAGTTTTGTAAACAATACTTATTATGATTTTTTGCATCATCATTTGTTGCAAACAAATGTATTTCCTTATCAAAAGAATCTTTTATGGAAGAATACAAGGAATTATTTGTATGAGTCATGAGTAAATTCCAATCTTCCACTGTTGGTTTTGCATCTCTAACATTCATCAAAAAATTACAAAAACATTTTTGCTCATTGATCTATCCATCTTGTCGAAACACAGTGTCAAGGGTCACAACTATTGTGAATGAATTCCATAATTATTTTGCAAGACCTTCAGATGCATAATAGGTGGTAACTATCCCAAATCACCAACCAATATAACTGACCTCCCCACCAAAAAAAGTGCTAGCATTTTTTGGGAAAGCTTGGCGAAGTCTAGATTCAATGTTTGTTAGCAAATTTCTTCCAACAAAAATCATTTCATCTATCAAGATATATTTGAAATGCTTTAATTCATCTTGCAAGGTCATTAAATGTGGTCCCTGAAGACATATTACCTCTTTGATTGGGATTTGAAGTGCAGAATGAATTGTTGTTCTAGATATGTTAAAAGTTGCAACCCTTGTAGAAGCTAAAAGAAGTAGTGGACTCTTCTCGGGAAGAGCCTCAATCTCAAAGTAGATCCAATCAAATAAGACTTTCATGTACCTGCAGTTCCTTGGATTATCATAAGTAAAGGATCAACCCCTGATCTATAATGGTCAAGGATTAATTTATAATGATATTCTTTATTTAACTCCCAAACATTAAAATGAATAAGACTTTGAGTGTTGGTTAGTATGAATCATATTCGACTTATCCTTTTGAGATATGAAATGAATATAATGATTAGAAGTTTCCTCATCCACAAAATTCTTGCTCCAATTATGCATAACATCATGATCCCTATGTCCAAGCATCTCGAAATCATTATAATTTATAAATTTATTCTTATGTAATCCACAAATGATCTCCCACTCATTTTTCCTAGAATCTGTAGGTGGATTTGGAACTTCTTCTTCATCAAATTCAACTGTTTTAACTAGAGGTAATGGTTACGATCAACATGCCATGGATTGTATCGAAAGTTTTCCCAAATCCCCACATTGACATTTGTCGTATGACCAGGATTTTGACATATTTATCAATGGAAGGTGTTCAGGATGGGTAGATCGCTTGGTATATGCATCAATAAGAGAACTATCATTGTTAATGTCATATGTATCAACACACACTTGTTTGAAAACCTTCAAACCAACATTTAGAACCACAAATCGACGACTACACTCAGAAAGAGGAAGCTCTAAAAGAAAGTGACATGTCTCTTATGCACCTATATCTCTGTCAACAATGGATTCACATAAAAAAATCCTATATGCACATGTTGCTAGTTAATTTGGATTTTGAATTAAGGAAACATGCATCAACATATCATGAAATATTTTTTATCCTTTTTCAAACTTTACAACATATGTTTCTATGTAATTAATGACCACACTCTTTGAAAGAATAGGTTGCCAATCTATATTAAACCTCCACATCATTAATGTTTCATGATTATGTGTATTCAATCTATCATCATTTCTTCTTGGTTCATACTTCTTTTCTCCATTCAACATAAAGTTTTGAATCATCGCATAAATCCCATGGTGCCTTATATCGACACACCAATATTCCTGCCTTCTTGCATATGCAAGATTTCTCATTGCAAGTGATGTGACACTCAAAAAAAATCAGAAGTTCTTCATAATCAATCATAGGATCAGATTGAAATATTTGTTGCGTGTCCTTTAAGCAAGGGTGGTCATCAACATTAATCCTAACCTAAATATTTCTTTCATGTTTATCACATGGATTCATTGCATGTACACATATAACAAAATATTATTTAGCAAGCCTAATCTATGTATGATCATCCCAATTCAAAGTGTCCGTGTTAGGGGCATTTTTTAACCATAGAAATCCATGCACATGTGGAGATCCACGATGTTGACATTCATAGTGTCACCAAAAATATGTAGCTTGATGAAAATGCTCAAAAATTTCATCTTGGAACATTGTATGTCTTAAATGCATTTATTGTGCTACAATATGAGGATTATCATTGACATTTTGACATCTCCATTTCCTTTGTTTCCCTGGATCTACAGGACTTTTTCCAGACATTAATTTATGCAACTCTTGCCTTAGAATATATGTTGCACTTAATGTAAATAATATTGTTGGACATTCAATATGTTGAATCAAGTCAAATAGGTCAACACAAAATTTGATCCAATATGCACGTGTACCTCTTAGTACAGTACAAAATCGCATTAACCTTTTTGCGAGTCATGATTCTGGAAGATTTTGTAGATGCTCTCGTAACTCCTCCATTGTTGTTAGTAGATCTATCATATTCTTCTTTAAAAAAATTGTAGAAGAAGTTTGAGCACCATGTCTCATAATGATATTAAGTAAGAAGTATATATAGTGTGGGTGCCTTCCAAACCTATTTTCATGATATCTAAGAAGATGTTTTGCATACTCATGAAGATGGACATTTTTCCTTCGTGGTTGCAACCAATCTGCATCACATGTTGGGAACAATGTTGGAAATGCCATGTCAAATAATCTTTTAATGTTATACTCATTGATTAGTGATGAGCCAGTTCTAGGCCAATTAAGAACTTCGGGAAATCCACTGTTGGGTTGTGTTATATTCTTTCCACGACTAGCCCACATAGTTAACCAGGGGGTTAGAGGGGGGGCAGAGCCCCCCTTCATTGCACCGATTATGTGGCAGGGGGGTCACAGGGGGTTTGAGCCATACCTGTAACCCCACTTTATGGGGTCTGGGGCAGCACCCTAGAAATTTTTGGTTTTGGAACCTATGTTAGGTTGGGCAAACCCACTTATGGTTTTGTGTGTGATTTTTGCACATGTTTTTTTGGACGCAATGGTTTTTAGTCCATGGTATTAGACGCAATGGTTTTCATTCCATGGTATTGGATGCTTTGGCATGTATAAATATGTATTCTAACATTGAAAGGAACATAATGAAAAATCAATTTGGTAGTCCCGGTTTTGGGATCCAGGGGAAAATCTTTGTGTATATGTGTTATGCTCTCACATTGTTTATTTTCTGTGTTTTAGAATTCGTATGCAGGTAATTTCTGTATAGGGTTAAAACCTACATTTGGTATCAAAGCAGTTTTGGCTTCAAGGGGACGCCTTTGTTGCTAAGGGGTCTCGCATGGGCCTGTGGTAGACCCTGTTCAGTGGGAGATCTGTGAGATCAATTCTAGTGGTGAAAGAAGATGGCAAGCAGTGGAAAGATAGAGATTGAGAAATTTAATGGTTAGAGTTTTGAGTTGAGAAATTTAATGGTTAGAAATTTAATGGAAACTCAAGATGGAGGATCTATTGGTGGATAAAGATCAGTGGATTGTGGTAGATCTGGGTACTAAACCAATGGGAGTGTCTAATGAAGAATGGAAGAAGTTGGATTGGAAGGAAAAGAGCATAATATGATTGTGTGTCTCAAATTCAGTATTGCTGAATGTATCAGGGGAAGCTACGGTGAAGGCTTTATGGGACAAGTTATTGTACCAATCTAAGTCTCTGGTGAATAAACTGTTCCTATAGAAAAAGTTGTATAACCTGAGGATGAAAGATGGAGACTCAATGACAGAGCATCTGATGAGGCTCCTTCTGTAGAGCCGAAAACCACCTCAGATGAAGGTGGGGATGTGTACTTGGCTTCTTCAAGTACACATGTAGATCATGAGGCATAGTTGATTGACTCAGGTGCATCCTCTCACTTCACTCCCCATAGAGAGTGGTTCTGCGAGTATGAAAAATATGATGGTGGTGATGTCTTCTTAGGGGATGATAGGAAGGCTATAATCGTTGGTCAGGGAAAAATAAAGCTGAAGTTGCAAGGTGGAAGGGTTAGAACACTTCCAAGTGTTCTGCATATTCCTGCATTGGCCAAGAATCTGATTTTTGTAATCAAGTTGGATGATGCAGGTGTAAAAATAGTGTTCGAGAAGGATACTTGCAAGATGGTTTGGGGAGCACTAGAATTGATGTGGGAAGTTCAGATTGGAACTCTGTACATGCTACAAGGTAGCACAATTGTTGATGGGTGCACTAGTTCTGTGGTTCCTGAAAGTGGAGCAAAAAATCTAGTGGTCTCTGGAGAAAAGACCATGTTGTGGCATCAAAGGCTTGGACATATTGGGGAGAAGGGCCTTCGAATACTTCATGGTAAAAGTATGGTAGAAGGTATGGGAAATAGCTCTCTAGATTTTGATTTCTGTGAAAATTTTGTATATGGGAAGCAGAATTAAGTGTGTTTCCCCTCTAGTAGTAAGAGGGCAAAACAGATATTAGAACTTGTGCACAGTGATGTGTTTGGACTTGTGAAGGTTCCATCACTAGGTAAGTCTATGTACTATGTATCATTTATAGATGACTTTTCAAGGAATACATGGATATATTTCCTTAAGAATAAATCTGAAACCTTTGACAGGTTTAAATAATTTAAGGCTCTCATGGAAAATCAGACAAAGAAGAAGATAAAGGTGCTGAGGACAGATAATGTTGGAGAGTTTTGCAGCAAGGAATTTGAAGAATTCTGTAAGAAGTGTGGTATAGCACAATAGAAGATTGCTCCATATACAGCTCAGCAAAATGGAGTTGCAGAAAGAATGAATAAGACATTGATGGAAAGGGCATAAATCATGCTCAATGGTGCCGAGTTAGGATAGGAACTCTGGGTAGAGGTGGTGGATACTGCATGTTACCTGGTCAACAAGTCACCTTCATCAATGTTGCAGGATAAGACTCCACAAGAGGTATGGACTGCTAAGAAACCATCTCTTTCAAATCTAAGGGTATTTAGATGTGATGCATATGTACATGTTCCAAAGGAGAAACAAAAATGAACCAAGTTGGATAGTAAATCTGAAAAGTGCATCATTATTGGGTATAAGGATGGTTTAAAGGGTTATAAGCTTTGGAACCCAGTCACATAGAAGGTTGTGTACAACCAAGATGTTGTGTTTAGAGAGGTAAAAGACGTTATCAAACATGAAGTCCAAGCAAAGGAACCTAAGAAGATAAAGTTTGAGCTTAAGAAGGAAGAATCAGAATCTACAGCAGAGGAGGAATTAGAAGATGAAGAGCCACAAACTCCAGGTGTGAGAAGATCAGTTCGAGAAAGAAGGAAACTAGAAAGGTATAGTCCATCTACTTTCTATTCAAATTTTGCTTTATCTATTACTGACAATGATCCTAGAATTGTGAAGGAAACAGTGGATTCAAAGGATGGCAAACTCTAGAAAGAGGCCATGGTTGATGAAATGGCATCTTTGCACAAAAATGAGGCTTAGGATCTAGTGGAGTTGTCGGCCAGAAGGAAACCCATTCGCAGCAAATGGGTGTTTAGGAAGAAGACAAACGTAGAAGGAAAAGTGGAGAAATACAAATCTCAGTGGGTAGCAAAAGGTTATTCCCAGGTGTCGGGAATTGATTTTGGTGATATTTTTTCTCCTGTTGCCAAGGTAATTTCTATTAGATTACTTTTATTTGTTGTTGCTACTTTTGATTTGAGGTAGAACAGATGGATGTGAAGACAACATTTCTTCATGGGGATCTGGAAGAGGAGATCTACATGAAGCAACCTAAAGGCTTTGCGGTGAAGGGTAAGAAAGAACTAGTATGCAAGTTAAAGAAGTCTCTATATGGGTTAAAACAATCACCAAAGATGTGGTATCAGAAATTTGATACATTTATATGAGAACTTAGCTTCACTAGAAGCAAAGCAGATCACTGTGTGTATTTTAAATTAATTGGTGATCATGTTATATATTTTGTCTTATATGCAGATGATATGTTGCTGGTTGGAAATGACAAAAAAATTATCCAAGATTTGAAGACCCAACTGTCCTCCAAATTCAACATGAAAGATCTTGGTGCTGCAAACTATATTTTGGGCATGGAAATTAAAAGAGATCGGGCAAAGAGCAAGCTCTGGTTAAACCAAAGGAAGTATGTCGAGACAATATTGCAGAGCTTTAATATGCAAGATTGTAAACCAATGAAGGTTCCTATTCCTGTAGGTGTGAGGTTATCTGTTGAACAATATCTTAAGACACAAGAAGAGGAAGAGGACATGTCATGTGTTCCATATGCAAGTGTTTTCAGTAGCCTGATGTATGCAATGGTCTGTAATAGACCAGACATTGCACATGCAGTGGGAATATTGAGCAAGTTTATGTAAAAACCAGGGAAGGAGCACTGGACAACAGTGAAGCGAGTTTTCAGGTATTTGCGTGGCACTAGTGATTATGGTTTGTGCTACCAAGGAAGATCAAGATCAGATAGAATGTTGGATATTCATGGCTTTGTTGATGCAGACTGGGCTAAAGATCTGGACCAGAGAAGATCTACAAGTGGGTATGTGTTTAACCTATTTTGAGGTGCAGTCAGTTGGATGAGTAACAAAGAATCTGTAGTGGCACTATCAACTATAGAGGCAAAATACATGGAAGCCACTCATTCAAGCAAGGAAGCAATTTGGTTGCAGAGATTGTGTTCAAGTATGTGGTTAGTACATGGAGCTATAAGGATAGACTGTGATAGCCAAAGTGAAATTTTCTTGGCAAAGAACCCCGCATATCATTCAAAGACAAAGCACATTGATGTTTATATCACTTTGTGAGGGATATGATAGAAGACAAAAATGTGTTGTTGGTAAAGGTGGACACTTTGAAGAATACTATAGATGCATTGACAAAATCTGTGAGCTCTGAGAAGTTCTCTTGGTGTAGAGAGACAATGGGCATTTCAAGGTTGAAAAACTGACTAAGCTCTCTTGTGGCCTCATGTGGAAATAAAACAACAAGTGGGAGAATGTTGGGTTATGTTATATTCTTTCCACGACTAGCCTACATAGTTAACCAGGGGGTTAGAGGGGGGGGCAAAGCCCCCCTTCATTGCACCGATTATGTAGCAGGGAAGGGGGGCTCACAGGGGGTTTGAGGCATACCTGTAAGCCCACTTTATGGAGTCTAGGGCAACGCCCTAGAAAATTTTGGTTTTGGAACCTATGTTAGGTTGGGCGGACCCACCTATGGTTTTGTGTGTGATTTTCACACATGTTTTTTTGACGTGATTGTTTTTGGTCCATTGTATTGGATGCTTCGACATGTATAAATATGTAATGTAACATTGAAAGGAACATAATGAAAAATCAAGTTGGTAATCCCAGTTTTGGGATCCAAGGGAAATCTCTATGTATATGTGTTTTATGTGTTATGCTCTTGCATTGTTTATTTTCTATGTTTTAGAATTTGTATGCAGGTAATTTCTATATGGGGTTAAAACCTAGATCCACCATTCATGTCATGTTCCTCTAGATTAGGTTTATTTTCCCAATCTCTCGTGGTAGATTTGGAAGCTTTTCCGCCAAAGAAGATGTATTTAAGCCTTATAATACATCATCAATCCCAAATGTTCCCGCCAACACTACAGATTTAGTGTCATTGTCTATCTCTCGTAAAGTAATGGAATTAATCATATTTGATACATTTGTTGTAATTTCAGGTAACTCATCCAGTGCATTATAATCAACTTGAACATCGTGATAATATGATCATTTTGAATCTTATAATAATGCATCCAATACACTTTTTTTTATAACTGTAAAATCATAACTTGATCCTTGTTGGCCCTTTTTCCACACAACAATCATTAAATCTAAGTCTTGAATATTGTCAGGCCAGGAGGTAACTCCTCAAAACAAATCATGTTATTCATTCAGGTTGATCATTATTATAGACATGAAGGAGAGACTATTCATTTCATCTCCCAATGACTCTTCATCTTTTCTATTATTTATTTACATTAATTTTAGTTGTTCACCCAATCCCTATGACTAGGTGTCAACATTCCCCCCCCTTAATTTGAAGGGATGTTGGTGAGTCCAAGCATCATTTTGAACCTTTCAAGCTTTTCTCTTCCAAATGCTTCGGTGAAGATGTTTGCAATTTGCTCATTAGTGGAACAATGGCGGAGATGGATTGTTTTGGCCTCAACATGATGTTGAATCGGATGATATTTAGTATTCATGTGCTTTGTTCAATCATGGAACTTTGGTTTCTTGGCCAAATTTATTACCGAGGTATTGTCAATCATGAGTGGAGTTGATTGTACTTATTTTACCTGCAAATCTTCAAGAATTTTCCTTAGCCACACAATTTCTTTTGTTTCCTTAGCTACAGCCACATATTTTGCCTCTATTGTGGAATTTGCATGAATTTATTGTTTACGTGATCTCCAAGAGACAACCCCTGATCCAAGACTCATAGCATAACCTAAAGTAGATACCCTAGTTTCTTTTTCTCCATAAAAGTCTAAATCAGAGTATCCAATCAAGCTGAAGTCACCCACCTGTGTATACTTGATTCCAAAGTCTTGAGTTCCCTTCAAGTACCTTAGAACTATTTGCAGTAGACCAATGTCCCTCACAAGGCTTTTGCATAAACCTCGAGAGGATTCCAACAACAAATGAAATGTCTGGTTTGGTAGTAGTTAGGTAGTTGAGACTTCCTACAAGCTGTCTATACTTTGTTGCATCCTCAAATTCTTTTCCTTCAAAGGATGTGAGCTTTAAGTTTTGTTCCATTGGAGTAGTCAAAGGATTTCACTCAGTCATGCCAAACCTATTCAATAGATCTCCAATGTACTTCTTTTGAGAAAGGAATATGAACTTAAAATGTTGAGTTACTTCAATACCAAGATAGTAATGAACATATCCCAAATCAATCATTTCAAAACCTTTCCTCATTTCCTTCTTTATGGATGCAATGTAGATTTCATTGTTCCCCGTCATCAAAAGATCATCTACATATACAACAAGATATACAACTGTTTTTCCAACTTTCTTGACAAACAAAGTTGCATCATCAAGATCATAATGTTTGAAATTGAGTTTCAAAAGTTGCTCAGTTAGTTTTTCATACCAGGCTTGTGGTGCTTGTTTGAGGCCATACAAGGATTTCACAAGTTTGCATACTTTATGTTCATGTCCTTTCACAACAAATCCTTTAGGCTGAGACATAAAACCATTCTCTTTTAGATCTCCATTCAAGAAAGCAGTTTTTACATCCATTTGATGTACTTTCCAAACATCCTGAGTTGCTAGGGAAAAGAGTGTCTGGATGGTAGCCCCATTTGTTGTGGGGGGAAAGTCTCCTCATAATCGACCCCTTCCTTCTATGCAAAACCTTTTGCCACAAGGCTGGCTTTGTGCTTGTCAAGTGAGCCATCAACTTTATTCTTGTTCTTGTAGACCCACTTGTAGCCAATTGGTTTGATTCCTAATGGAGGATCAACAAGCTTCCAAGTGCCATTCTTTATCAGGGCATCATACTCCTTTTTCATCACTTCTTTCCATTCATCATGAGAAGCATCTTCTTTGAAGGAAGTTGGTTCAAAATCTATAGACAAATTCAATTCACAATCATAAGAAATATCCATATCAATATGTGAATCAAAGTCATCTACATCACCTCCATTTTTCCGGTTTGAATTTTTGGTTGCTGGCTTTCCAACCTCATCAGGATGAACACTTTCAATTTTCTTTGTTAGACACTTTGGGGGACCTTTCTCAGATGGTCCAGGATTCTTCGTTGATTGAGTTGGGACTGAATCAAGATTGAATCTCCCAATTCTATCAATCACATCACTTAAAGTATCATCCTTTTTTGGAGTTTCATGCAAGGGAGAGAGTGCTTCAAAAGAAAATTCCATAGGTTGATCTAGTATAGTAATCCCCCCTTCAAGATGTGGAATCTGATTATCAAATTCTTGAAATGATTTTGTATTTGCGAATCTATCCAAGTGATCAAGTTGCCACTCAACAACATTGTCAATTTTGGATGATTCAAGAAAGATTACATCTCTAGATACAACAAACTTTTTATTGACTTCATCATAGAGACAGTATGATTTGGAGGTGTTTGAATACCCTAGGAAGATACACTTACGACTTCTTGTACCAAGTTTGTTTCTATGTACCTTTGGTATCAAGGCATAACAGGTGGAACCAAAGACCCTGAGATACTATACCGAAGGAATGTGCCCATACCACATTTCATAAGGAGTCTTGTTTCTGATAACATTAGATGGACATATATTCTTTATATATACAACACATAGAACTGTATCAGCCCAAAACATCAATTTTACATTTTTGAAAAACATCATGGAGCGCACCATATTTAAGATTGTCCTATTCATTATTTCAGCTACACCGTTTTGTTGGGGAGTATAAGGCAAATTTGTTTGATGTTTGATCCCATGTTAGCAAAGATAGTTTTCAAATTAATTTGAAGTGTATTATTTTCCATTATCAGTGTGAATAGAACCAATATGAGATTGTGCATCATTTTCAATCCATGTATGAAATTTCTTGAATGTTTGAAAAGCATTAGATTTGTTCTTCAATAAATAAACCCAACACATTCTGGTGTAGTCATCAATAAATGTCATCATATATTTATTTCCATTTGCAGAAGGATTAGGCATTGGACCACATAAATATGAATGAATAAGCTCAAGTTTTCTATATGCTCTAGAGTGTGAATCATGAAAGGATTGTTTGCTATGCTTTCCTTAAATGCAAGCATCACATTGCTTAAGTTTCCTAGGAATTGTAGGCAAACCAAAAACACCATTTTTCTTCAACAAGTGGAGGTTGTCATAGTTCAAATGTCCAAATATAGCATGCCATAATAAACTTGATGGAAGTGTATCTTCTTCATAATGAGAATTGTATGAGAAATGTTGTGCACGAGCAGAGGTACCCTGCAACTTGAGAAGCCTTTCTTCTTCTATCCCTGTCATGACAAGTGAGTGGTAAGATACTTTTCCCACCTCAAGCTTGCCATCAAACATATGAATGGAGTGACCTTGTTGGCGGATGTGTACCAAGGACAACAAGTTTCTCCTCAACTGTGGGATATATAGAACATGATGCGGAAGAAAGTCTGGAAGACCAGGCAATTTAAGCCTGATTGTGCCAAGCCCTGATGGATTGAGTTTTGATTGGTCTGCAAAGTATACTAATCCATCAACATTGTCAGTAAATTCTTCAAAAAAATATTTTATATGAGTCATGTGGAAAGTTTCTCCTGAATCAAGCAACCAATCATTTTCCAAGAAGCAAGTGATGCATTAAGTAAGTCTTCATTTACTCCAATATTACATTGTGCCACAACATAATGAGCAGACTCAGGTGCTTTACCTTTGTCTATGTCATTAATTTTACCTTTGGGTTGGTTTCTTTGCTGCTCAATTTTATCCCAAGGTAACTTGCATGTGCAGGCATCATGTGATCCATTTCTTTTGTAGTGTATGTAGTGAAAATCTGACTTTTCTCCTTGAGAGTGTTTGCCCCCCTACCTCTGAAATATATTCTTCTTCGACCACCTCTTCCTCTGGAAGAATATTGGGCAAGATTATTTTCTTTATGAGCAAGGTACATAGCCTCTTTAGAAGATTCAGGGGTTGTCTTCTTTCCAAAAGCTTTCTCTCTTTCAACAAATATTTTCACAAGAGATTCAAAGGTAATATCTTTGGGATTTCCATTTGCTTGCAATGACTCAAGATAATTGGAGTAAGTACGATAAATTTCCTTGAGAAAAGCGATCAGAGGAATATCCAATTCAACCTTAGTGGCTTTGATATCATGCATTATAGATTTTACTTCAGATGCAAGAGCAAGAGGATCATTATGTTGTAATTCAAGAGTGAAGAGTTTAATCATGAGTTGAACAACTTCAAGTGCAGAATGTGAGTCATAGAGTTCCTTCAGTTTTTGTAAGGCTTCAAAAGCATTTGAAAATGGAAAAATATGGCAACTCACCTCTTCACTTACTAATGCTGCAATCAATGCATAGGCCTTGCTATTCTTATTTTCCCAAATGGCAAACTCCTTATCTGAGGTATCCTATTCTAGCTCTTTGTCTCCATCTCCAACACACACTCCTTTCCACAACTCATTGAAAATGAGGGTGCGTTTTATTTTCCTACACCACTTAGGATAGTTCTCCTTGCCAATGAGAACTACTCCCACAATAGATATGATTGAATGCATTGTAAAATTTGTGTATTGTGGGAAAAAAAAATATTTATGGTTCAAAATTTTAGTCCTAAAAAAAAATTTGATTATGATATATTGAGACAGAGGTATCACTGTACAAAATGTAATACCATACATTGCAATATCATTTAGCGTAATAGCATTCACCATTCACTGACTCTAATATTCAATACACATATACAATGCAACAAAAACAAAAAATTATAGCAACAACAATATATCCCACAACGATATATCAATATTCACCTAATTTGAACCAAAAATACCATGCCAGAACATAGCATTGCAACAACAAGTGCAATATGATATGTAAAAAAATAAGATTTATTTATATGGAGGAAAGAATTTGTATGGAAAGGGAGCAGTGTATGGAGGAGCGAATTTACTAATATTTTGAGTTAAGAGGGGCAGCGACAGCTCTGATACCTTCGTATGGAAGTAGCACAACATGAGAGGAGGGTGTGCTTAGCTGCAGTGATCAAAGGTATGAATGTTGATACCAAAGCATTCACCATGGAGTAGCTTACCGCACCAGCATTTGCAGTGCAATGCAAATACCACATGATACCATGGTGTTGTAGAAGGCAGTGATGGTGTATCACCTTCTTTCAATGTGGAGTTGACTATGTATTAGCCAAGTGTTCACCGTGGAGGATGCCAAGGGTGCTGTAGAAGGCAACATTGAGGAGCAGTGTTCAAGGCAGTGATATTCCACAACAACATTTACCCTACCCAAAACTACCAGAATCAACATTCACCAATCTGTTCAATGCACCACTCCATGTTGAACGTAGAGAACATAAAACGCATAGATAATTTAGCACTCTATCCCAACACACAAAGGGATAGTTTAAAAAAATTGTAACGCACTGAGGGTAGACAAAGGATGTAGCGCAAAAATTTGGGACAGTATTACATAAATTTTACAGAGATTTGATAGAGATGATAGTCTACAAAAATGCAGAACAGAGGCAAGAAGGAGTTACATGATAGAAGAAAACTAAAATAGGATCCACTCTAATACCATGTCGGGCCAGGAGGTAACTCCTCAAAACAAATCATGTTATTCATTCAGGTTGATCATTATTATACACATGAGGGAGAGACTGTTCATTTCATCTCCTAGTGACTCTTCATCTTTTCTATTATTTATTTACATTAATTTTAGTTGTTCACCCAATCCCTATGATTAGGTGTCAAAAAATATGTTGAGGTAATGTGTGGGCAACATCTTTAATTTCTTGTGGGAAACTAATGGTGTGTCCTCTATATTTGCATTGTCCACCTACTGAATGCATAACTTGAAAAATTGGACTTGCACGTGATATTAACATCTCTTCAACTTGTGTGAGCACTTTAAGGACTTGAGGTTTCTCTCCTGGATCCATATGTTCTCAAATGAAAATCTATGATGGTTTCCCACTCTTCGACATCTCATATATATTTGACTTGTATTTGTATTGAACACTTGAATTCCATCATATGACTCCTCACACACATGAAAAATTTGAACATCATTCAATCGATCAATCCTATAATGAAATATTCGATGTATAATATTCATATCTTCAAATGTATCAGATTTATCATGCTCAATTTGAATTTCTTTAGGTGGCTCTATGTCCATATTTATTGCATCATTTTTTTCACTTAGACCTACTCTTCTTTTCTTCATAGGATTTTCTCTCTTTGCATTATTTTTATTCATCAGAGATAGACTTCTTTTTCTAATAGAATTTTATTTTTCTTCAAGTTCCAAATTTTGTTTTCCTTGTTCTTGATGTTACTTAGTTATCATCTGTTGTTCCTCTGTTTCTCGACATGTCCTTTGTCATGCATAATTTTGATTTTTTTGTTCTTGATGTTGTGCATTTGTCATCAGTTGTGCCTTTCTTTGTTGATATTCTCTCTCTCGTTCAACACTTTTTTTTCTTTGTATTTGTTGTTGTTCAATTATCATTTGTTGTGGCATTCTTTGCCGATATGCTCTTTTTCGTTCAACATTTTTGTGTCCATTTTCCTTTAGCTTTTCAAGTGGAAATTTCACCAATTATATTTCTGGTTGCTATTTGTTCTCCAATATTATTCATCAGAGATATACTTCTTTTTCTCACAGAATTTTATTTTTTTTCAAGTTCCAAATTTTGTTTTCCTTATTCTTGATGTTTCTCAATTATCATCTATTGTTCCTCTATTTCTCGACATGCCCTTTTTCGTGCATAATTTTGTTTTTTTTGTTCTTCATGTTGTGCATTTGTCATTTGTTATGCCTTTCTTTGTCAATACACTCTTTGTCGTTCAAAAATTTTTTGTCTTTGTATTTGTTGTTGTTCAATTGTCATTTGTTGTGACATTCTTTGTCGACATGCTCTTTTTCATTCAACATTTTTTTGTCCATATTCCTTTAGTTGGTCAAGTGGCACTTTCACCAATTGTATTTCTAGTCACACTCTTTTTTCTCTAATATTATGCTTTGTCTTATTTTCCATGATGCCCCTATATAACAAAATTATATGCAATTCATTGATATATATTCAAATCAAAGAAATCCAATAGTATTCACTAAAATCAATGGAAACAATTAATTCATTCACACTTAAACTAATGCATCCATTAATATGCATTGAAATAAATGCAAATTGTTAATTAAAAAATTATTTAACTAATGCATATAATATTATTCACCGAAATCAATTCAATCAATTGATTCAATCACACTTAAACTAATACAATCTAATAGTATTCACTAAAATCAATGCAATGAATTAATTTTCCAAAAATGAAAAAAAGTATCTCAAAAACAACAAATACATATTGTTGTGGGAAAAAATCTTTCTATAGTTATCATAGAAAAAAATACAAATACCTATATATATAATATAAGTATAAATAAATATAATATGAATATAAGCC
>APFE030733200.1:0-94917 GCA_000404065.3 Pinus taeda | reverse complement strand
GGGCTTTAAAAGATTCCCTTTGGGGTTGATCTTCCCAGATTTTTTCAAAGGAAAAAATATAATATGAATATACCTATTTCTATATAAAAAAAGGGCCACTTACATTATAACTTTGAATTTTAAAATGGAAATTTTAAATTTATTTTAAAAGAAATTAACTAAAACTAATTCAACATTTTAAATTTAAATTTAAGAATACATAAAATTTGCTGATATTATTATTATTATAAAATATATAATATATAAATCTTTAATAAAAAAGAATTTAATAATTCTTTCACTTTTAAATTTATTTATAAATAAAATTAACTAAAATTAATTTCAAATTTTAAGAAATTAAAAACATAATATTTAATTATATTATATATATTATAAATAATATACTTAACTCTTAAATAATTGTAGTAAACTATATCCAATTACAGTAATAACGAGTGATCAGTGAACTATTATTAATTGAATATAGTATGAATATACATTTATATCCATAAAGTATTAATAAGTAAAATATACTTAACTCTTAGATCTATTTTCAACCTTTTAACTCTTAAATTAAAGTAATTAGAGTTTATATATTTCCCATTCTTAAATTCTTTTCATTGATGGCCTGGAATAATTTATAATTTTTTCACTTACAAAACAAAACTAAAGAAATCCTTTTAAATAATATTTACCATCATATTATAAATAAATTAAATATTTGATGAATATGAATATTTATAGTTAATTTTACCAATATAAAATGTATATATCGAATTATAATTATAACTCGATGATAATCACTTTGTTATAATTTACACTTAAAAATGGAGTTGTCTATAATGCGACTTTTTGGAGATTCCGATGACGGAATCTGGCAGAAGAAATGAGGTTAAATCTTGATTTTTAGCAGTTAAAATGGTTTTTTAACTGCATATTTGGATTCAGCGCCCTGAAAAACCCCTGGGAGCCATTGATTGTGCAGAAACTAGCTATCAAACTTGGGATTCCAATGAATTGCTGCCGGATTTTGACCGGAAAAATCCGCCGGAAAGGCTTTCAAAAAGTCGTGTTATAGACTAGTGCCTTAAAAATAACACTCCCTAAAAGTGCATTTAAACATTACATTTTTCTGACTTTATTTATGAGACGACAGAAAGCAAGTGATGAAATCTATAGTTTGTATGTATGGCCCATGGGTAATATAAGCATTTCCTCAAGTTTTGCACTCAAAAAATAGGTTTTCACCTCGAGACATTTGATCCCTCTTTGCATTTAATAGATGGAGTTAAAATGAATCTAGGCTAGTTTTAATTCATTTATTTTTTAATTTATTTTTTTTTTTATTTTAAAGTAACGTTACTCATATCTTCATCATATAAAATATATATATTAGCCAGCACATATTCCTTTTAATATTTTTAATGTAACATTACATATTTTTTAATGTAACATTAAGTGACAACATCTCCCTCATATACTGGGTTGTAGAGTGCCTCTCGGCGCAAAAATATTAAATACAATTCAATATTGCAAATTCATTTATAAAGCGAAGACAAATAAATAACTGTCAACTGACTTAGTCTTTAAAACTAATTTTTGGTAGTTAATTCTAAAGGAAAATAAAAGACCAAGGAGAAGATAGTGCAAGGGTTCAGAGCCTAGATTCCTAGGAAAATGTATTGAAAAAATATCTCTCTAAGACTGAAAAATAAAAGTTAATTTTGATTCCATCTTTGGGCCAAGTTGCAGACTTTGTTTTTCCTTCCTATGTGTTTCATTTCTTATTTGTTTTTCTTCTACTGGAATAGTGTACGATGCAACATGGATATTTGAATTTAAGACTATGAATTTACTTACTAGTACTTTAGTTTTAATTTAAATCCCTTAATAGGTGCTCCATTTCCCAAAAACTCATTTGTAGTTTCTCATTCTTCTCACCCTTCTTTTTATAGAGTTGAAGCTTAAATTCTTAAATTCTTGAGCTAAAACCCTATCATTATTTATCTTTCCTTTAATCAACTATTTAGTTCAAAACTCTGCAATCTTCATTGTCTTTTGCCATTCTAGTTTCGAAAGATAGGTTTTTGAACTAGAGCAGCCATTGGAGCTCTCATGTCATCACTCTCTGACCATTTTTTTTTTACTATTTATAAGTTATTTTAGATATCCTGGGCACTAGTTCCCTTGCAACCAAGAACTATCTCTAGGGTGATAACAAATCCTACCAATGAAATCTTATTTATGAAACAAAAATCATTGTGAACAAGTTCTAGCAGTGTTTGTGCATGCCAGAATTTCCTAGAGTCAAAAGGTGCCTAATGATGTTTTTCCATGCACACATTCTCACAAGCTCCATTAGGTGGAAGATCCTTTAGTAGGCCATTAGCCATATTTTTTGTTGCCATTGCCTCAATGCTTTGAAAATTCATATGTCTAATTTTTTCGTTCCATAGTCAACTCCAACCATTGGTCTATGCCACAAGATAATTTGGTTCATAGCTGGGGTGAGACAAGTCACAAAACTTATGCATTCCATCAGTGGAGTTAAGAACTCATGTGGTGACAGCCAATCAATCCCTCTTCAAATATTTAAAAATGAACTAATTCGTCCAAAAATCAACAATTTTACCAGTTTGTGTCAATCAAGAAACTAACAATAGATTGTGCTTATCTGAGGCACATGAGACACATTTAATATTTCTCCATGTTGACAAGGGACATTGCCATGACCATTAATATCAAGAACAAAATCATCCACCGAGTAGATTGTTTTTTCCAACAACCTTGCCAATGAAAAAAAAATAAAGAAATGTTCTTTTTTATATGTTGAGTGCAACCAAAATCAATGGCCCATTCATTTTGCATGATGTGAGCATGTAGTGCTTGAATTTCAACTAAAAAGTTAATTTTTTCAACAAATTGACTAGTCAATTTTGTAGCTGACATGTTTTCAAGCATTTCAAATTTATGTTCCAAGTCATCACTCTTCTTGAAACAAGTTTTCTTCACACGTCCTACCTTCCCACAACAGTGACATGTTTTCTTATTTCAATTCATTTTAGTTTATTCAAATCCATCACATTTTCCTTTATTTTTCTAGTAAAGATAATCATTTGATTATGATTTTCCTTCTGTGTTGGCTTACCCTTTCCTTCGAGTAAAAGACCCTAGTGGTTACTACCAATCTTCCCTTCATCAAGAGATGGAGGTTAATTTTGACTTTCCTTCTTTGTTGACTTACCTTTTCCTTTGGGTAGATGGGTGTGGTGCTTACTACCAAACTTCCCTTCATCAAGAAACCTTTACTAGTCCTTGAACAACGAATCACAAAAAGTATTTAAGGTATAATCCTTACCATCTTCTTTGTGCAATCTCTAGTTGGCATGGAACGAGGAACATAAAACATCATAAAGAGTCTTTAGATTCATCAAGACCAATGAGATGTCCATATTTCTTTGGATAGTTATTTCCACAGTCACCCAACATCTACTATAGCTCTTTAACATGAGCTAGATAGTCCTCAATCCTTTCAAAGGAATGAAGATCAAGAGAGATCAGTTATTTTTCTAATTGCATGACCGACCTTTCATCGAATTTCAAACAACAACCTCAACTTCTTCCAAAATTCATGATGGTAGTTAATCCCAATCATATGAAAATAAATTTCTCGACAAATATAGGTCATAATGGCCTTGACAACCTCATCCTTCTTTCCATCAATGACGAACTTCATTTGGTCATCCTTTGGATCTGGAAAAATGGTTTGTGTACTTCCAAATCCCTTTTCTCTTCAAATGAGTTTCCTTATTTGGTGCTCATAGCGTAATTTTTCCCATTCAAAATAATAGGATTAATTTTGAAAACCATCCTCAAATTTATGATAAATCTAATCTACCTCAAGTTATGCTCCACCCAGCAAAAGGACCAGTGTAGATTTAATCATTGTAAGATCTAACTCAACATGATTTGTGAATAACAAGGCTAGGTTTAAACCATCAACTCTATTAACGTGTTATGGAATGAGGGGAACTGAGAACGAAGAACAATTAACATTCTAAACATAAATTAAATAGAAGATAAAATAATGCTCCAAGATTATGGGAGATGTTTAATGACACTATTATAACATTTTAAGTGCAATTCATTATGATCAGAACATCATAATGCATAATGAAAATTATGATTGCAATCAATATTTCCAAGTACTTACATGTATGTTTGACCCAAAGGGTCCTTCATTTATAGTTACCATATCTAAACAATTTCCTCTAATTGCTGATAATTTGGTCAGCCAACAAGCAACAATCATTATAATTGTTTCAAACAAATATGTGTTATCTTATCATCTCACTTCTCAGCCTATTGTCCAAGTCAACCCAATGGTTTAGTTGATTCCTTTGACCACTCAGTCAGTGGTCTCGCTAGACAACTACTGAACCAACCTAGTGACCACTCAATTGAATGCTCCACTAGATGATCATTTGACTGATGGACGGGTGTTAGTTGACCCTTTGACATATTATCTCTATGAGATATAGAGGTGCGATGAACCAACATAACATTAGGTTCCAAAATTGTTGAGATATTTCAGCATGGATATTTTATTAAAACTCTTAATTATGTGTTTTCGTTTTGTTGTCATAGAAAATTATGTTAAGCAGCTAAATGAAGGGATGGGAACTTACACTAACTATGATGCCATGAGTGGGACCTAGTGTAGGGGAATAATGGATAATCATTGCTTATTAAAGTAATCCTTGACTAGAATTATTTTGTTGGGTTGAAAATTAAAAATCTAGTATTTCCCAATTCCCAAGAAGTCAATGAGTGAGGGAGTTGGTAATTCAACTACTAACTTCCCATAATTATACGAGGTAGTTGGAAATTGTACCAAATTGTCCCTTTAAGGCATGGGCAAGTACACACCTCAAAATTATTGAGTTGACCCACAAAATTATTGATCTAACCCTTAAAAATTTATGCAAAGATGGGGAAAATGAAGGGAATTCACAAACAACAAGCATAGGGTCCACATGAATGGGTCTCAGAGAAAATGTGAATTTTTTTTCAAAATCATCCTAGTTGATGGCATAATAGTGCGGGATCATTAGATCCATTTATTAGTTGAGAAAATCAACCAAAATTATCCTTAACCTAAGTTATAAAAGATATTTTTGTTTTGGGTGTATAATTGAGCAGGCATGGATGGATGCATGGTGTTGAGGTAATAATCAAATAGTGAAAGTAATCCCTTGGGTTGTGCAAGCTAGCTAAGAAGACACCATTGGAATTTAAAAATACCTTAGCTTAGAGGGGCCAAAGGAAAACTTAGTTGGTTTATTATTATGAAGGAGGGTGGCCTTCAATTTCCCACCATCTGTGTTTGAATTCAAGTCCCCCTTATAGCATTCTGGTCTATGAATATTTGTCTAATAAATATGTGTGTGTGACTATTAAACAATAAGGAGACAATTCTCTAAAATTGATCCTTCACGTAGGTCAAGATGTAGTGGAAACATTTGGAGTATATGAGACCACATGGGAACTAAAGAATGTCATGAAGATATGTACCCATTTTTATCTTTTATATATAGATTCTACTGTGAATAATAGAACACCAAGGATGATGTTTATTTAAGGGGGGAGGGTATTGTAACACCCTTCTTTTGAACGTGTTGTAGCTGTGACAACCACCCTCTAAAATTTTTCCCATGCTTTGATTTTGGAGTCTTCCCTTCTGTCCACAGGAGCATATCTTTCATTGTCATCAAGCATTCATGCTATGATAAAGACTTATATTTTCATGTTTTTCCTGTGATGTATTAATTCCAACTTGATATATTTCAGACACATGCTAACTCTTGACTTCACCTTGCAGCATTGTTGAGCTTACCTCCAGAAACTATGAAATCTTGGAAGTCAATCCAACCTTGATGATTGGAATTGTGTAATCCAGAATGGCATTTCTACCATGAGCTCAGAAATTGTGCAGTCCCGGATGCCACCCTAGCCTTGAGCTCAGAAACTATGCAAAGCATCCTTGCTCTCAGAAACTAGGCAATTCACTAAGTCAAGAAGTTTCCTAGTGGTTGGGAACTACTCAATCTTCCTTGGCAGTGTGAATGGTCGATATTCCTGAAAAATAAAAAATAAAAAATAAAAAAATATCCCTAGAAAAAAGGGAGTGGATAATTAGTTTCTTGAAGGATAACATAATTTTCTATTTTTGGAATTATTCCAAGTGTCATTTTGTTTCCTTGATTTTAGGCATGTGCATAATAAACATTAATCAGTCTAAATATATATAATGGATGCCCCTATATCTAATTTGTACATTCAATCTTGGACTGCTAGCCTTCCCAAGGAGATCAAGGAGCCTTTAGTGGAGTTTGCAATGCTTTTTTGGGTGAGTTTTGCTTTTGTTTTCTTTTGTTGCTTTTTGTCGTTTCACTTCTGTGAGTGTTTTTTTGCTTGTTTCTTTTCATGGTTGTTAGTTTTTTAACTTATATTAGCCTGTACAAGTGTTTTTTCGATTCATCGTTTGCCTTTTACAAGTGTCATGTCAATTTTCTTATTTTTTCCCATTAGTGGTTGTCGTTTTGGTGACTCTCCATGCATGTTTGTTTTTCCTTTTGCATGTTGATCTTCTGCACTTGATTTGAATTGATCCATCTATCCTTAGTCACATTGTCACTCCAACTTGCACCGTCACTCAAATATACGAGTTTCCCACACTCTTTCTGGGAAGATCTTCCCTTCCCTCAACTAGTAGTTGCTTTATTTAGCTAGGAATTGCACAAGTCCAAGGCTTAAGCTTGATGCTTGGCATCTAAGACTACACAATGCATACTACCTAGCTATTCCAACTGTGCATTGTGTAGTTCCAGGGCTCAAGACTATCCCTTGGTGATAATAATGTGCAATGTGCAATCTCCACGTTAGTCTACCTAGGCTGAGACTGTGCAATGCATAGTCTCTAGTCTCAAGCTACTCTCATCGTTGTTGAGGCTACACAATGCGTAGTTCAAGCAATGAGTCTCCCTCCAGTGGTTTTTGCTGTGATCTTGCTTTTTGAGTCATTTTTCTGAGGCTAATTTATGTTTTCCATGAGTGTTTCTCCTCCTACAGGTATTTCAGTTATTGAGCACTTCTCTTCATTAGCCAATGACATCATGTCACCAAAGGGATTTGATTCAAAGGATACTAATGAAAGAAGCACTATGGAGGAAGTTGAGAGTATGCCAATGAACTTAGCAGTTTACTTAGATACTCAATTGTTCATAGAAAATGAATCAAACATCACATGGCAGAAAGTGAATGAAGCATTCTCAACAAGGAGATTCAAAGAAGACCTTGAAGACCAATAGGTTTATATCAATGTCTAAAGGTCAAGGTTACATAAGATTACATGTAGGTATCTAGCTTTCCCATGTGCAAACATTGTTAGCAGCGTAGTTTCTCATATAGATCGAAAGACTATGACTCTAACAATGCCAGTGGCTAAAGTCTTGATTCTTTTTTGGCACTAGATTACCATCTTCTTTATAATTTGTTAGAGATGGAATTTCTCGTGGATTCTTTCTTCTATGATGCCACCAAATACTTGAGCACAAAGGACATTGCCAAAATCTAGGTGAAATAGCTAGAAAAGTTCCATCAGATGCCCACAAACACCTACAAGACAAAATATCTTAGGAGGTCCTATCATCTCTTGATAGTTCTATGTTGCATAATCTATGGTCATCACAACACTAAGACCTTCCCTGAAGGGTGAGAATTCTTACTAAACCAAGTTGTGAACGATGCATTAGAGAAATTTTGAGGTCTAAAATGGGCCTCCTGAGAAAAATGTACAACCAAAATAAACTTTATAAGAACCAATAGGATTCAACATGATGATGTCAACCATGGGGGATGATTCACCATTTTTGGGGTTGAAAAGTAAAAATATTAAAAAATAATAAAATAATAAAACTATTTTTTCAACTTGTCTCCATCAGGTTTTAATCAAATTTCGAGCAAGAGTACCCGTTCAATACAAAATTTAATTCATCATCCAAGGGATACCCATGTTGCATACTTTCGTTGGACCCTACTACACAAAAAAATGAGAAATACATGAAAAAATTCTATTGCAATCACATTTTTCATGTATCTCTCATTTTTCGTGTAGTAGGGTCTATTGAAAGTATGCAACATGGGTACTGCTTGGATGAGGAATGAAATTATGCATCCAACAAGTGTTCCTGCTCAAAATTTGAGTGAACCCATAGGGAGACAAGTTGAAAAAGTAGTTTTTTTCTTTTTTTCCCTCTAAAATTTGATGATGTTGTTAGGTAAACTTGACTCGGGATATAGTCAAAGTTGACAAGGTTAAACAGTGATGGTTTTGGGGCACATGGTATTGTGCACCCATAGTATTCTGCCCGTGGTATTATATGTAATGGAGCTTATAAAAGGTTGGAAGTACTTCATTGTAATGCAAGACCTAGAGGTGAGCGGTGAAGGCTCACTTGGTTGGATTGGCCAGGGTTTTAGCTAATGCTAATGAGATCTTATTAGGTTGGGTTTTTCCTCAAATTTGGGGTTTTCCTAGATAAACATTTGTGTTTATGTGTTTATGTTCATTGCTGGTTATTTTTATATTTATTCCTCTCAGTAATTATTTATGTTATGCAGTAAATTTCTTAACAACTAGTATCAGAGCCAGATATTGGCTTCAAAGGGATTCTTTGATGCCAAGGGTTTATAGTGCCTGATGAGATCAATGCAGCATTTTTACAGATCTGGGTCTAAAAATAATGGTGGAACAATCGTACGTGGAAGAACCTCAAGGAGAATGTGCAGAAGATAGTTCCATAACTGCTAGGGATCGCAGTGCATTTGCGATATTTAATGGTTTGGAACATGCTGACGAATTGTTCAGGATTCATGCGGCTATTTAAAAAGGGTCAGCAGAAGAAAATTGTTCATGCAGTTTCAAAAATTTTTCTCTTTCTGCTACGTGAGGCCACTGGTGCTGGAATCTATGAGGTTCTCATCGGGCTCGTAGTTGGAGCGGTTTGATAGAAGTTTTTGAGCAAATCAAATTGAGAGAGGATGGATCAGAATCGTAGCAGCAATAAATAAATTAAGAAAAAAATTAATGAAGTCAAAATTATTGCATGTAAATGGGCATATTACTGTAAGACCTAGTAAGGCATGTGTACCCCTTGGTGATCACCGATAAAGTCTGGGTTAGACATAAGTGATAGGGGGGATGTCAGGTTAACGATACCTTGGGTAAAAACTCTGAGGGGGGTAAGAGCTAGAGTGTGCAGGATTTTCTCACTTAGCAAGTTTGGCTGAAGAAAATTGTTCATGCAGCTTGAAATTTGTTCGTTTTCTACTACGTGAGGTCACTGGTGTTGGAATTTATGAGGTTCTCATTGGGCTCATAGTTGGAGCAGTTTGATAGAAGTTTTTGAGCAAATCAAATTGAGAGAGGATTGATCAGAATCGCAACAACAATAAATAAATTAAAATAAAAATTAATGAAGTCAAAATTATTGCATGTAAATGGGCATATCACTGTAAGACCTGTTAAGGCATGTGTACCCCTTGGTGATCACCGGTAAAGTCTGGGTTAGACCTAGGTGATAGGGGGGATGTCAGGTTAACAATACCCTAGGTAAAAACTCTAACGTGGGGTAAGAGCTAGAGTGAGCGGGATTGTCTCACTTAGCAGGTTTGGCTGGAGTTAGTCAAAGATCCCCAAGTCAAGTTTAAGGGGGGGGGGATTGTTAGGTAAACTTGACTCGGGATAGAGTCAAAGTTGACGAGGTTAAACAGTGATGGTTTTGGGGCACATGGTATTGTGCACCCATAGTATTCTACCCATGGTATTATATGTAATGGAGCTTATAAAAGGCTGGAAGGACTTCATTGTAATGCAAGACCTGGAGGTGAGCAGTGAAGGCTCACTTGGTTGGATTGGCCAGGGTTTTTGCCAATGCTAATGAGATCTTATTAGGTTGGGTTTTTCCCTGGATTTGGGGTTTTCAAGGATAAACATTTTTGTTTATGTGTTTATGGTTGTTGCTAGTTATTTTTATATTTATTCCTCTCAGTAATTATTTATGTTATGTAGTAAATTTCTTAACAAATGTGATCTAATCTTATTTTATTATTTCCACTACTATTTTATAATTTCCTTAAGAGGCCCATTTTAGACCTCAAATTCCCCTAATGGAAGACCATTCAACTGGTCATAATTATTGGCTCAACAATTGAGGATCCATGTAGTTAAGGCCATGAATTCTCTCAAGGGAAATAAAGTTATGTTTTACATGTTTTCTTATCTACTAGATGCAATCTACACTCACAATGCATTCCCTGGAATGAATTGGACCTGGATAAGAAAAGAGCCTATCGTGCATATCTATTGCAAGTTTCTTTCGAAGTGCAACCATAGAGGAGCAATGGAAAAGTTGAATGATCACTTCCTCATTATGTTTTTAAAGTTGAACTTTGAGGAAGAGCCACCTTGCATGTGACATGGGACAATGGAAGCAGTGTCAAAGATATTAGATTGGTTTGCCTCACCAGATGGCACTTTCCTCAAAGTGTTTGGCAAACAAAATCCTTTGTATCTTCTGTCAAGGTATGCCACTAATAAATTAGTCATGCAAGAAGTTAGGTACCATCTCTCCACAGGGTTGTTAATAGATTTGCATAGGAAGAAGAAAGCACCTGGGCCCACTCTTCCTATGCAAATCATATTGTACTAAATCAAGAATCAGAAAGTGTTACACCCTCCTCCATTTACCTAATTTAACTGATCTATTGGGGTAAACATGTGATGAGAGGCTACTATGATATGATTCAACTCCCCGTGGATAGTTAAGGAAGTGGAACTAACAAAACACAACCAATCTAACCTTCTACCCATGTTATAGAACCTTCAAGAGCTAACCAACCCTTCCAGGTGACCAACCGCTAAGGTAAATTAACATTGTACTGACTTAGGGCCTCAGTCACTCCCATGACATGGGAATGCATGTGATTGGAACCCTACAGACACTCCCACAGCAAGGGCATCCATGTGACTAGGGTCTTTTTCAGGTAGTTTTGTGCTAGCGACCCCAAGTTTTGAGGGCGAGGACTCAAACTACTACCTAGAACTCCATGAAACTTCAAAAAATGATAAAGAACATAGAAACAAAGGTACTAATGCAAACATTTGATTAATTACTTGGCTGGACCCCTACCAGCCATGACAGATAGTTCATAAAACATGTCAAAATATGCATTCTACTAATCATAAAAACGTATCTGACATATGGGTATCAAACTTATATGAGAATCGCTAAAAATCATTGATGCCTTATCACAATACTGGTAGTATCATCTATTAGGTCATATATTCATTGTATATTCATTTACTAATCAAAACATGATGAGAGCCACACATCATCACTGCCAAAAAACGTACTCATAACCAACATATAAATGATAGAAATAACAAGGATACAATGGCCATAAAATCCACATATAAACCAAGACATTTACACTTGAAATACTAAGGAGAAGGAACTATTTTTAATGAATGCATAAGCCAACTAGGTTTGGGAATTCCACATACCACACAACCATAGATTGGTTGAACCAAATCTTTCTTTCAGTCAATTACCCACGTGCCATATTCCAAGCATGAATGTGGGACTCATAAGCAGAAATCAACCAGAGCTTACCAAGGCTAAACCACCCCACCCTCATCAATAGAACCAAGTTTTACCACAATCCCCATTGTATAACTAGGCCCTAAATAAGCATGGATTCCAGTGAATTTCTCCACCTACACCACAATGAATTTTATTATCCTGTAGTCTCTAGGCTTTACCATACATCCCACCATACAACGGTCGAGGATCCCTAAGCCTAATCTAGACTCTACCCTCCAGGATTTATCGTATGTCCTTTCATTTATCATCCAAGGAATCCTAGGCCTGATAAAGGGCACCCACCTCTAGGCTTTACCTTATATCCCATCCTTCACCAGTTGAGGAATTCTAGGCTCACCGAGGTAACACAAAATTTGGTTTTACCGCAACCCACAGTTTGGTTCAAGGGTTACTAGGCCAAGTCTTTATTGCAATCCATAGTCTGATTCAGGGATCTTTAGGCCATGTGTTCTTTCTTTCAAATACCACCTCACTTAGTTTCAAATCCATCCATAAATATATCTCAGCAATAACATGAGAACCCCATCACACCATGGTTATCCGGGAATGGCAAGGCTAGGCTAAAAAACATTGTCACGCCTCGAAAAACCCATGCCCATGAAAACAAGAAAAATAAGAACATACATGCATAATCGTGCATGCCAAAACTAGAAAGGAAATCACAAATGCAACTCGATACCTACAAATAATCCCATTTTAGTTGCTTGATCCTGATCTTCCTTGCTTGATCTTTTTCTTCCTCTTGCCTTCTTTACTTTTCTTGATCCAATGTTGAAGTGATCTAAGAAAAATCTAAGTGTCCAAGAGTGTGACAGAGAGATAATAGAGAGAGAGTTCCAAAATTGAATTGAAAAAAGGTTACAAACTGATCCTTAGAAGCCTTTTTATTAGTGAGGCCTCTATTTCCTTAATTTCCCATTGCTTTCCCTCATTTTCCTCCTCACGTGTAACCTATGACCTTTCACCTTCCTTTTCTTCTAATTTCCATTATTTTCATAAATAAAATGACAAGTAATACCTCATGCCTTTTGAAAGACTTTTTCCTTTACCAATTTTTTTATCCATAATAAACCAAATGAACACCCACACTAGGATGTCTTGCCCAACATTCAACTTGGAATAAGTGTCCCATGACTGTGGTTATCATTTTTCCTTTATTAACTTTATTACATGGAATTTTCACTAGGGTTGTTAGGTAACCTTCCCCCTTGGGGGAACACCATCCTTAGTGTTAAATGGCACCTACAACCAACAATACTATTGGAAAAAAAAAAAAAAAAAAACAAACAAACAAACAAACAAACAAACAAAAACAAACAAACAAAACCAAAAACAAAACAAACAAACAAAACAAACAAACAAACAAACAAACAAACAAACAAACAAACAAACAAAAACAAACAAACAAACAAACAAAAACAAAAACAAACAAAAAAACAAAAACAAAAAAACATCCTACCCATGGAGCTTTATAACTTAGCTCGTTGTAATATTTACAATGATCAACCTGTTGAGAAAAAACAACCATGACAACATAACAACATGATAACCATAATGACCTGACACCCATACCGCTTATTGGATATTTATAACACATCTCATGGTAGTATTTACATACATATACATATGTACATATACCAACACATCAGACCAAAACATATACCAAAAACATTCTCTCAACCAGCGAATAATGAAGGATACATAGCCTACATCTGATCTCCCATCTCCCATGTAGCTTCATCAAGCCTAAAGTGCTTCCACTACACTTTAACATGCTCAATTTCTTGGTTCCAGAGCATGAGCGTCTTTCTCTACAATATACACTAAGGTTCTAGATGGAATTCTCCATCTGGATCCACCTTCAATATAGACTAGTCAATCACATGATCAACGTCTTTAACATACTTCTTAAGCAATGAAACATGGTAAACATCATCGAATTTCACTATTGGAGGTAGTGCAAGTCCATACACTATTGGTCCAATCCGTTTAAGAATCTTGAAAGGTTCACAAAACCGAGATGCCATCTTGGCACACGATTCAATCCACCAGGATCTATTCTTGGGCTTGATGTGCAAGTTCACCTGTTCCCTAAGTTGAAACTCCTTAAACAACCTATTGTGATCTCCATAACTTGTTTGCATGCCTTGTGCTACCTTTAGATTCCTCTTTATTACCTGCATTTCATGTTCTATCTCTACCAGAATGTTTGGTCCAATCAACACCCTGTTCACTAGATCACTCCAACTGATGGGAGTATTACAATTTTGCCCATATAGTGCCTCAAACGGACTCATTGTAAGTGACTCCTGATACCCATTTTTATAAGAAAAATCAACCAACAAAAGGTAATCCTCCCATTCCTATATTGATGCATCACATACATCCTCAACATGTCCTCTAGTATCCAGTTGACCATCTCTATATGTCCATCTATCTCATAATGATAAGTTGTGTTGAAGGCCAACTCACTGCACAATCCTACAAACAGCTCCTTCCAAAACTTGGAAGTGAACTTATCTTTCCTGTCTGACACAATATTCTTTGAAACACCATGCAATTTGACCACATCACTAATGAATACCTATGCTACATCACTAGTTGAATAAGTAGACTTAACTAGAATGAATTGTGCTACCTTTGTCAACCTGTACACCACAACAATGATGGAATCATGTTGTCTCAATGTCCTCCGTAAACCTATAATGAAATAAATGGAAATGACCTCCCACTTTCACTCTAGAATCAAGATCATTTGTAGCAATCCACCTAGATGTTTACATTCTTCTTTCACTCGTTGATAGTGCAAACATTTAGCCACAAACTCTACAACACCCTTCTTCAGATTCGGCCAATGATAAAACTTCTTCACTATTATCAATGTCTTATGGTATCCTGGGTGACCTGAATATGGTTTTGCATTAAACTCTCACAAGATAGTCTTCTTAAGGTCACTACTACCTAGAACATTTATCTTATCCCTAACTATGATCAAGCCATTTGTTGTGAGATGATAGTCCACAATCTGATCACTTGTACCATATTATAACTTATGCATAAGCTCCATATACCTGTCATCATACTCACGTTCTTGTGAGATCTGATCCTGTAATTTGGTCCCATATGAACCCATGGCTATTATATGATTCACCTGTATCCATCTGTTAAGAGCATCTGCAACCCTGTTCTCCTTGATGTACCTGATCTCAAATTCGAACTCACTAATCATGGAAAACCATGTAGCTTGCTTGGCATTCAAATTAGGTTGACCAAACAAGCATCTCAACTCACTATGATCACTCATCAATACAAACCTCTTGTTAAGAAGATAGTCCCCCCAGATCTACAATGCATGAATGACCATTGCCAACTCAATATCATTTGTCTGGCAATTCTTCTCATTCTCATTTAGTTTTTGTGGCTCATAGCATACTATCTATCTCACTTGCATAAGGACTCCACCAAGTCCTCCTCATTCTTAGAATATATGAAGATGTCATCAATGAATACAATAAAAAACTTGCCCAAATAAGGATGCAACACAATATTCATCAAGCACATAAAGGTTGTTGGAGCATTACTAAAACCAAATGGAACTACAACAAACTCATACTGCCCATACCTGGTTCGGAAATTTGTCTTATAGATGTCCTCTTCTTTAATATGTACCTGAAGATATCCGGATCTAAGATCAATATTCGAGAACATTGCTACTCCCTTCAACTGATAGAACAAGTCATCAATCAATAACAATAGATACCCGTCCTTGATGGTTACCTTAATCATAGTGCCTGTAATCAATGCATAACCTAAGAGTACCATCCTTCTTCAAAAATAACATCAATGCACCCCAAGGTGATACACTTGGCCTCATGTATCCCTTGTCAAGCATTTCCTTCAACTGTAACTTCATCTCTACTAACTCCAGTGTGCTCATCCTATACAGTGCCTTTGATGTTGGTGTTTCCCTTAGTACCAACTCAATAGAAAATTTCACTTCTCTGTGAGGTAGAAAATCTAAGATATCTACAAGAAACACATCTTGAAATTGCTACAATATCAGGTACCTTCTCAATACCTCTACATCCTCATCCTCCTTACCTTTATTACTAGAAATTTGCACTGCAAATAATGCCCACCCTTTTCTGTGAATGTGCTTTGCCTGCATAGTTGTAACCATTCTGACTGACATTGCCTCCTTCTTACCCTATAAGAATCTCTATTCTCCATTGTCATCCAAGCACTCAATGGATTTTTCATAACAATCCACTTTGGTCCTATGAAGATAAAACCAGTCCATACCCAACAACATACTATATGATCCCAAAGGCAATACGTTTAAATGTGCTTATGTAGGCATACCACTCAACTCAAAATCCTAATCAATACTCTACCCTCCAGGATTTACTGTATATTGTGAAATTCATAGGCCAAGGATTCCTAGGCCTGATCAAGGGTATCCACCTCTAGGATTTACCATATATCCCTCCATTCACCCATCGAGGATTCCTAGTCTCATGAGGTAACAAAAAATCTAGCTTTACTGCAACCCACAGTTTGGTTATGTGGCTACTAGGCCATAGATTTACTACAATCCACAGTCTGATTCAGGGATCACTAGGCCACGAGTTCTTTCTTTGAGAGAGCACCTCACTTAGTTTCGAATCCATTAGGAAATCAAACTCAACCAAAACATGAGAACCCCATCACACCATGGTTATACGGAAATGGGAAGGCTATGCTGAAAAACATTGTGACACCTAGAAAAGCTCATGCTCATGACAGGAAGAGAACCAAGAACACACATGCATAAGCATGCATGCCAAAACTAGAAAGGAAATCATACGTGCAACTCGATACATGCAAATAATCTCATTGTAGCTGCTTAATCCTTCTCTTCCTTGCTTGATCTTTTGCTTCTTCTTGCCTTCTTTGATTTTCTTGATCCAATGCTTAAGTGATCCAAGAAAAATCAAAGTGTCCAAGAGTGTGAGAGAGAGAATAGAGAGAGATCTCCAAAACTAAACTGAAAAAAGGCTACAAACTAATCCTCAGAAGCCTTTTTATTAATGAGGCCTCTATTTCCTTTGTTTTCCATTATTTTCCTTCATTTTCCTCCACACATGCAACCTATGACCTTTCACCTTCATTTCCTCCTAATTTCCATTATTTTCATAAATAAAATGTCAATTAACACCTCATGCCTTTCCAAAGCTTTTTGCCTTCTCCAATTTCCTTATCCATAATAAACCAAATGAACACCCACACTAGGATGTCTTGCCCAACATTCAGCTTGGAATAAGTGTCCCATGGTCATGTTTATTATTTTTCCTTATTAAATTTTTTTACATGGAATTTTCACTAGGGTTGTTGCAGAAAGATGCAAACACTAAAGGCAAGACAATAGAGAAATTTGCAATCAGTTGTTTGGTCGTCAATCCATACAATCCAAATAATGTTTGCAAATACCATTATGTGAGGATTCATTATCAGTGGCTAAGCGAGACCTTTCATAGACATGAGGAGGAAGCATGGAAGAATTTTTATAATGCCTCCAAGTCCTGCGAACTAATCAGATTCACTAGAACATCATAGGTTACTCAGCCGAAAGAGGTCACTCCAGAGGTAGTACCAGTAGAGAGGGACAACCCAGTGCATGAAAAGGGTAAGAGGAATATTTCACATAGCCCAAGAGAACAGTGAATCCACAAGATGAAATCAAATATAGTCATACTTAAAGAGTCCATAGAAGCAAAGAAGAAGATAAAATAGAGGATGCATGAAGAAGAACAAAAGAAGAGAGAAGAACAAGAGGGAAGGATATTGGAGCAATAAAGGGAGAAGCAATAAGAAGAATAAAGGAAAAAAGTAGAGAAAGAAGAAGTCACACGAAGACAAATCAAAGAACAAGACCAGAATTGAAAGTTAGAGTAGGAGAGAAAATAGATGCAAGACAAGGATCTCACTCAAGAGATTGAAGAATTTATCAAGATCCAAGACATACAGGTGGAATCAAAGCCACATAAACAATATTTTGATATGATGAAAAGTACACAAAAGATCACCATTTAGTCTCTTCGTCTTCCAAAAGTAGAGAAATCTCTAAGAGAGGAAGAGGAAATTGTTCCTCTTGGTGATGGTACAGAATAAGATTGTACAAGCAAGGAAGAAACATTTTCCAGATGAGATCACATCTCCTGCATTCATCAAAGAATGGGTGATTGTGACAAACACTAGAAGAAATCCAACTTCCATTGTCGCAACCAACTTGGCATGGGAGAAACTATGCAGAGCTTGTATGAAGAACTTTTTACCATGCATAAGGAAGTTTTCCACTTGCACAACATTCAACAGAAGTGTAAGGATAATGCCAAAGCTCTTATGATTTTCCATATAGCCATCACTGTCATGCATGATTGGTCAATCCAATACAAAGGGGCACCACCCGAATTGGAAAATAAAATATGAAAACAGGCGGAGTTGGAGAAAGCACAAGTGTGGATGATAATTTAAAGAAACGAACAAATCACCTCATTCATAACCAATATTTAGGCCTCATTTGCATGATTGTATGAAAACATGGATTTTATGGTGAAATCACACAAGATCCCATCATTTGGCTCACCCACTGAAGCCAAACGTAGGAATCAGGTTAGGTAGGAGGTAGAATTGTTGTAATTTCTAAGTCCAACTGTTATAAATCCTTCATGTACTTTCTGATTTATTTATGCCTACTTGTTATGTTTAATTAACAAATTATTTACCTTGTAAATACTGAAAATAAATACAAATACATGCTCAACACATTACAGATCATCAATTGAAGGAAAAACAAGCACACAAGTGACACCGTTGTTTTTGGACTAATGTCCTCGAAAAAACCCAATGTGGGAAAACCGGTGCAATTATCTGAGGGTTTTATTATTAAGTAGTTTAAGAATTTAACCTAGGTGCCAAACTAGCTCACCCAATAGAGAATGATCTCAATAGTAGTACCTCTCAGTTAGAGATAGATATTCTAGCTAAAACCCTGGATGAACAATCCCACAGCTCTCAGCTCTAATCTACCCCATGAAATCTCTAACATCTACCTCTAGGAACCACGTCAACCTCTCTGGCCTAGTGCCAGTTGAGTGTCACCCCAACTTGCCCTACATTAGCCTTTGGAGGCACTGCATCAGCCTTTAGAGCCTCTGCGTCACCCACACTGGCTCCATCCGCATCTTTCTCTACTCACATCTGCCAGTACTGCTACTCCTCTTCAAGGCTCTTATAGCGAAGTATAATCCAAGAGGCTGGGTACCTTAAGGATCATGCCCCTTATTGCTTGTAGTCCATCTAACTACAGCTCGATGTCTCCCCACTTCCTCTCAAGTGGCATGTGAGAACTCATGGCATAGTCATCATTTGTCTCCACTTCCTTCTCCTCCCTTGAGGGCACAACCTTGGTCTCAGAAGCCTCCCCCTTGCTCTTCTTCCTCGAACACTAGCTCGCATAGTGACCCAGTTCCCCACAGTGGAAGCATTTGACCTTGGAGAGGTCCTTCTTCTTCTTTTTCTCCTGCTTTCCCTCATATGTTAGGGATACATCCTCCTCTTCCTCCTTCTTGATTCTAACCCCCTTATCGCTGCTTCAACCTTGGCCAGCCTTTTGATCTCTTCTTGGTGAAGAGATGCCCATAGTTCCTCCCAATCTAGAAGGGTTGACCTACCCAATATGCTCTGGAAAAACACCTCCCAATCTTCTAAGACTACATTCAAGGCTATCCTCACCATCAAATCTTGATTTGGCATGGCCCCTATGGAATTTAGTTGATCCTAGATCTCTTTCAATCGACCGAGGAAGGTGTCAATCTGTTCTCCCTTCTGCATATGGTATGAGCGCAACTGATTTTCTAGTAGGATCTTCCTCTACATGGAAGTATGCTGATACAATTTTGTCAAGGCCTCCCACATTGCATTTTTCATGTCATTTTTGGCAATATGTGGTACTACATGGTCCTTGACCCCGTAAAAGGATGATGCTCTTGACCCTCGCCAATGGCTCCTCGTACTTGTCATTCTCAATTGGGCCAACTGGGATCACTATCATTTTCAAGGCGAATTCCTTGAGACAATTCCTATCTAGAATGGACAAGATTCTAGCCTTCCAAACTATGAATTTTGAGGCTCCATCCAGCCTGTCCTGGTCTCTTACCCTGTTCACTGCCATTTCATTGCTCCTCTACTTCCTTCCTGGAAGTTGTTGGTGTGACTCCCTCTAAGCCTCAATTTCCCTCTTAGAAACCCCTCTGCTAATGTCGAGATGCCCCCACTTTGATCATTAGTACAACTGCACCACTGACCCAGATTTCTTGACTAGAAATCCTCGGCAGCAACTCCCTCCTCCTTTTTCTTGCCCTGTTAGGTATTGTTCTGACCACAACACCCCACCATCTTCACTCTGAAACTTACCCACAACCTCTTATGCCTCAACAACTAAAGGTTAGAGCTTCTAGGCTCTGCACAATCCCGACACCAACAAAATTCACACCTCCTAGCCATGGGTGTCAATACTTCCTGACTAAGAAAGATGACCAAGCATTACGTATGTCATGTCTGCTCCCTTCTGCCACTGCACTGGTCCTCCTCCCAACTCAAACTTGATGATGCAGACACTATGTCACCCCTTCCTTGTTACTTCTCCAGTGACAATCTCCACTACGAACAATGTTTGTCACTCAGGATAGTTGTTTATACTGCTGCTTCTCTGCTTGACTAATGCCCTCAATTCTCCTATGATTTGCAACCACACTCTGATACCATGTTGGAATTTCTAAGTCTAACTATTAGAAATCATTCATTTACTTTCTGATTTATTTTTTCCTACTTGTTTTGTTTAATTAACAAGTTATTTACCATGTAAATACTTGAAATAAATACAAGTACATTCTCAACACATTACAGATCATCAATTGAAGGAAAAACAAGCACACAAGTGACACCATTGTTTTTGGACTAATGTCCCTGAAAAAACCCTATGCTAGAAAACCAGTGCAGATATCTAAGGGTTTTATTATTAAGTAGTTTTAGAACACAATCTGGGTGCTAAATTGGCTCACCCAAAGAATGATCTCAGCAGTAGTACCTTTCAATCAAAGACAGATATTCTAGCTAAACCCCGGATGAACAATCCCACAACTCTCAACTCTAATCCACTCCACGAAATCTCCAGCTTTTGCCTCTAGGGACTGTGTCAGCCTTTCTGGCCCGACGTTAGCCTAGCATCACCCCAACTTGCCCTGTATTAGCCTCTAGAGGCACAGCGTCAACCTCTAAAGCCTCCGTGTCACCCACGCTGGCTCTCTTTGGCATTGTGTAGCTCTTGACACCCTCTGCGTGGGCCCTGATAGACTCTGTGTGGCTCTAGAAGGCCCTACATCCCTCTCCCTCAGCTTCTACATTGATGCTCCTGATACTCTCTTTGCTTCCGTATTCACTGCCCCTCAGCTGCAACTCTGATCACTCCTTTGATTTCCTCAACAAGCCTTGCCCCAGAAAATCAAATTCTTGATCAACTCTGTGTTCTCCATGTGACCTTCAAGACTCCTCTTATACTTTTCTCTTTGACAATTCAACGGACGAGATTAAGTTCCTAATCAAAGGCTAAGATTAACTCTAGCTTGATCCATGACTTTTGGACCCTTCTAACACAATTTTATATTAATTCACATTAATATTTTATTTTCCCTAAGTTTAGACTTAGGGACTCCATTAAAAATATCACTTATTTTAATATCTCCCAAACTATTTAGAATCTATCCAAACCATTTCAAGGTATTGGAGATCTCATTTTCTTTAGCCTCTCCACCAATTTTTGTGGCTAGAGCACATCCAATGCTAACCCAAATCAACACGAATAATACTTGGATTGATTTAGACATATCATTACCAAGGAAGATCTTGAAGTAAACAAGCAAAACATGCAGAAGTACATTGGTGGCCCCATCCAAATAAATACTATGATGCTCTTTCTAAAGAGGGAAATCCAAACTCGTTCCAAATCAATGTACCTGGATGCCATGGAGGCTAGAATCTACTTTTAGCCTGATCCCATCACACAGTTTTGGGAATTCATCATGTAGTACAAAGCTTGGCACCATCATGTGACTAAAAACTTGCAAGAATAAGTTCAGCTAGAGTTTCCCCAAACTCACACTTGAATTTTGTCTTATTAGGTTGTCTAGTTGGCTCTACCCAATTATGTCTCATATGAGTATGAGTATATTATAATATTCTTTTGTAATTAATTTATAAGTGAAATTCCAAGTGTCAATTGTGGAATGTGAAGGGTCATAATGTAATGAAGTTGAAGAGTGATTTTGTAAAGAATTTGAATATTCATGAGGGACTTCCAAGAGTCAGAAGGGGGAGTGAATAGTCACCCATTTTTTTATAAATATACCCTCATAACTCATGTAAAGGGATTTTGGGATCCAAGCTTTTGGCTAGGCTTTTAGCTTAGGATCAGGAGCATGGGAGTTTTTGGAGAGCCTTGGCTTCTTCTTAGCATAGAGGGAGTATCTTTCTTTAGAGGATCAGGTGTAGACTTCATGTTCCACTATTGGGACTAGTGGTTTGTCAATGGTATATGTATGCTTCAAACTTTCACTTCAATAAAAGCTTAGAGGTAACACGTTTTCATGCATATGTTGTTAATATAGTAGGAGTAATCTTTTTATGTATGTAATATATGTTATTTCACTTACGCTAATTCTTATGAACTATTTCATTTTCATTAGTATGAATCTTGTTGAATGTGGATTGTTGTTTATTCCAGTCATTGTTGACTTGTGAACTATTTTGCAGGCTAACTTGTGATGTATTTATGCTCGTGTGTTCCTTTTAAGTTGCATATTATTACAGGCTTCTAAGGGGCTCACTCATTTTCCCTTCATGTGCTAGAACCTTTAATACATTGCACTTGACCTTATACAAAATCATACACTTGTTCACCAAAGTCACAATTACACCAATCTGTGTGTTATTGTAACCAAGGTACGTCATTAAAACCCATTGTTTCAGCAACTACCCTGTATTCTGGATGGGGATCCTACACCAAACGGTGTGAGGCCTAATTGGTACTTCATATTGGGGAGACCCCCTAAATACTGGTGGGTCCAGCAATGTCAATAGAACCCCAATTCTAAATATAGTTATGGCATGTATTGTTGAGATATTTTTGCACAATATTTTATTAAATCTCTTATGATGTAATTATGTTTTGGTGTTAATGAAAAATGTTTTGAACAATTGAATGAATAAAAACCTACACTAAATATGATACCATAAGTGGGAAATGGTGAGGGGGAATAGTGGGGAATCATTTCCCAATGAAATAACACTTGGCAAGAATGTTTTTGAACTAAAATAATAATAAAAATATAATATTTCCCAAATCATAAGAAGTCAACTAGTGAGTGAGTTGGTAATTCAACTACCAACTTCCCATAATTATGAGAGGTAGTTGGAAATTGTATCAAATTGTCCCTCTAAGGTATGGGAAAATACCTACATCAAAATTGTTGAGTTTACCCATGTGTTAAATTTTCATATTGTTCTATGTTGTATCAATTACTTTGGCCAAAATCAATACTTCAATTAGCAATGTTTCCAATTACAATTAGTATTTCCATTCATCAACAGTAATTGAACATAGAACAATAAATGCAATGACAAAGGATACAACCAACACATCAACAAGAGACACCAGGTTTGGTCAAAGATCAGGGAAAAAACCCCACAAGGGGGAAAACCCTTTGAAATTCTTCTTCTATTAGATTGTCATAAAATGTTTAGTAGATATTAAAATAAGCCCAATGCAATATCATTATCAAAACAACCCAATAAAATTTAGAAATAAGTTTCCAGCATCATAATATCTCAAAGACAACTTTCCTATCTATGGAAACTACAGTCAACTTTGGTCTTTGGTCAAATATAAGTCAAACTTCTCAGTCGAATGTAGGAGGAATTGTGTGAGCAACTGGAGGCTTCTAGTTGCACCCTTTATGCCTACAAGCCAACAATTGTGATCAAAACTTCCCTTTGACGTGCTTGTGATTGTAATTCAAAAACCCTAAAACAAATTCAAGCCTCAAACCCTATAATTTCAGACCTTTGTAAACTTCAGTTGTCATGCCTGCCTCAAACATGTGCGAGCCAATCAATGAAGAAGAGAAGAAGAAGATGCTTGGTGATCTCAAAATTGTGAGCTTAAGGTCACTTGTATTTATCGGCTTCCAAGGGTGTCCAATTTTATTTAGGGTCAACCTTGTCCAATTGTGCATATGTGGGCTTTTCTTCATAAGTACACTTTACCTTGTCTGATTTGACTGATATTTAGGTAGATTTTGGTCCTCTCAAAGAGAGGAATTTAATTCAATCATAATCTCCATAAATCAGCTATCAAAACTAGAATTTGATGGTAGTTTAATATTTTATCACTCCCTCTCAACTAGGGAGAATTTTGTCTATCAATATCTGACCATTGATCAACATGTTATGAATATCATGTCATCATATCATGCCCCACCTCTACTCAACTCTATCTGTTGAAACATTCTCAAGTATAAAGAAGAAGAATCATGGGGGAGCTAACATTTCCACCCTCTACATCATCAGAGAGCGTATCTCAATTTGAAACCACATCGGGGAGTACATCTCAACCCGGAATCTCATGGGGGAGCTAAATATCTCTGACCTCATATTGAGAAATAGGTGATATAGGGGAGAACATCTCAACCCATCATATTGCCTATCGACATTCCCAATAATTACCCTTTAGATTTATGTGGAAAAAAACCTGCACCATAATTCTATCTTGGACAATGTACCAAAATTACCAAACGATAAGGATCACAAGCCCCCAAGCCTTCTCAACTTGTTGGCTAGATAGGGAGGGACAATTGTGGGGCAATCCCAATAAGCTCGCCTTGTGGATACGATTCCAACTAGGGTATACTATGCAAATACAAAGATATGGGAGAAACATCTCCAACCCTATGGGTAACAGATAGGGATGATACCCTATTGTCTGGAGATACCTCAACCCCAGGAGCCCTCCATCTCAATTTCTCACCCTGGGAGCTCAAAAAAGGGGGGAGAGTTCACTCAATGTCCTTGATTAGTGATGCCCCTTATCAAGAGGGGTCACATCCATTATTCCAAGCTTCTCTCTGAAGACCAAGAACTACCCTTTCGGAAAAGCATTGGTGAGAATATCTACAATCTAATCATCTGTCAATATGTGATGGAGTTTAATGGCTCCTCTCTGCCATGTCTGGAATGAAGTGATATTGCATCTCTATGTGCTTGGAATTGTCATGAAATATAGGATCCTATGATAGACAAATCCCACTCTTGTTGTCACAACATGTCACTCTAGTATCTAGAACCTACTCAAATATCTCTCCAAGGAGATTCCTCAACCAAACTACTTTGTAGCTCGCCTTGCTAGCAGTAATATACTCTGCTTCAGTGGTACTCAATGCTACGAACTTCTACTTCCTACTCATCCAAGATATAATGGAAACTCCAAGGCTAAAATAACATCCAAACATACTCTTCCCGTCGACAAATTTTCATGCCCAGTCAGCATCAATGTATCCATGAAGTCGAATATCTCAAAATAAGTGTGATCATCCCATGTAAATATCTCAAAATGTGTTCGGTAGTGATCCAGTGTGCATGGAGGGGCTCATTCATGAATTGCCTCAATGTATTCACTACATAGCATATGTTTGGATGGGTGTTCACTACGAACATCAAAGCCCCAATCAATTGTATGTACTCGGATGGATTCACTAAATCATATTATGTAACTTCTCCACATAATTTATTGAAGTTCATTTCCATCGGCGTGGGTAGTGACTTGCATTCTATAATTCCAAATATTTCTAACAACTTCACAACATATTTTCCTTGTGAAAGGAAAATCTCACTAAGCCATTGGCACACCTCAAGAACTAGAAAGTAGTGCACGAGTCCAATGTCATTCATCTCAAATTCAGAGGCTAAATCCCTCTTAAAATAAATGATTAGGGGCTCACTACCCATCAAGAATATATCTTCAACATATAAAACCAAAATCAACGACATACCTTGGACTGCCTTGAGGTAGAGGTTGGGATCGGCATTGCTTCTTGTGAATCCCAACTTCATCAAATAATTGTCTATGTGGGCATACCATTCTCTGGGGGCTTGCTTCAAACCGTACAATCCCTTCTTCAACCTGTAAACATGTGTCTTTTGATCCTCTACTTCAAATCCTTGTGGTTTCTCAATGTACACTTCTTTTTTGCAGTCTTCAAATCCATATGATGAAGGGTCCATCCTTGACTTAAGGTAAGGGAAAATATCAAATGGATGGTTGTATATCGAGCCATAAATGCAAATATATCATCATAATTGTCTCCCTCTTTCTGGGATGATCCTTAATCCATGAATCTTGCCTTACATTTCTCAGTGATACCATCGACTCCATGCTTGAGCTCGAATAACCACTTTGAAGTCACCATGGATTTCCCCTTTGGTCTCGCATGACATCCCATACATTATTCTTCATGATTGACTTGTATTTTTTGGCCATAGAATCTTTCCAAACTTGTTCCTTCACAAATTCTTTAAATGTGGTAGGTTTGTCTTAAATCATAGTGCTCATGGTTGCAACATATCACTAGTACCTGCATCACTTCTTCCTTTCTCTAAATTATCTTTGAATGGGAGCTCATCCCTCATCATCATGTAATGTGTCTTGAATCCAAAGTGCCTTCTTCCTGGTGGGAGGATCACTTGGAGGAGGATCCAAGGGATCCATGGGCTCCATGGGATCATCAACAATACCTCTCTCAGATTCAGGCATAGAAGGACCATCCAAAATATCCATATCATCAGTCTTCTTAGGAGGAAGTGGTAGAGGAAGGTCCCTTTATTTTCCAAGGGAAACATCTTCATCAAATGTAACATCCTTTCTAATTTCAACCTTCCTTTGACCAAGAATATATATTCTAAATTATTTATAATTTTCATAATATCCAACAAACATACCTTTTCTTCCTAAGATTTCCAACTTGTTCCTTTTTTTTCCTTTGGCACATGAAAGTATACAGGGTAGCCAAAGATACGAAGATGCCCAACATTGGGCTTGACACCAGTGAATACTTCTTTGGGGTTCTCATTTTCCAATGCTTGATGAGGTACCCTATTCTGAACATATATGATGGCATTTTTTGCTTCTCCTCAAAGGAACTTCAGTGACTTTGATCATGGAGCATTTCACGGGCAACTTCTATAACAGACTTGTTCTTTCTTTCAGTCACTCCATTTTTTCGGGAGTATAGGGCACAATTTTCTCTTTCTTGATTCCTTCTTGCAAAAATCAATGAACTCGTTGGATGTATACTCTCCACCATTGTCAGACCTAAATATTTTTCTTTTCTTCCCTATTTTATTTTCGATCAAATCTTCAAACTCCTTGACATTTTGAAGGCTTCATCCTGGAAATAATATATCCATGTATTTCATGAGAAGTCCTCAATGAAGGTGATGTAATAGAGATGGACACCAATAGAATGCATGGGCATCAGACCACCTATGTCAAAATGGATGAGATGGAGGAAATAATTTGTCTTGTTCTGGCTAAAGGGGAATGGTCCCCTTGTCTTATTTCCATTGGCACAACCTGCACATACTCCATCATGATGGGCTTGAACCTTAGGAATCCCTAAGACCAATTTCTCAAATTTCAAAAGAGCATTATAATGTAGATGGGCCAATATTTGGCGCCATAGATCACTTAGATTATTAGTATCATGGACCAATGCTAGAAGTGGTCTTCCAAAAACCATATATAGTCCTTCATATCTTGATCCTAATGTGAATGCATCTGCCATAGGTGATCCAACAAGCCAAGTAAGAACCTTTGCCTTAATGAATGAAACCCTCATTCCTTTATCTTCCAAACCAGATAATGATACCAAATTCTTATTCAACCCTGGCACATACTTCACATCATGGAGAAAAATATATTCTCCTAAATTCAAATGAAATTTGACGGACCCAAAACCTTTAACGGGATGACTGGATTTGTCTCCAAGAATGATTTTCCAATTTGATTCCCTCTCTATCAAATTAGAGATAAATTCCTTACAACCAGAGAAGTGATGAGTGGCCTAACTATCAACCAACCAACTATCCCATGAATCCAGAGGAGATGAACTAGTAAGGGTAGAAATAAGAATATATTCAAATTGATTCACAACATTGTTTTCATACCTAGATAATTTTGACTTCTTTTGTGCACGATGGTTTTTTTTCATGATCACTTGGAGCATCTCTTCTTCTTCTTTCATCTCTTCCATTGCGATCATTCCTTCAGTCATCTCTCCTTATCTGATCATTGAAACTATGTTTTTTCTTCTAGTATTTTAGCATGGTCCATTGTTCTTCTTGGGGCAACAGTGTCCTTTCTCATGACAATTGTAGCATTCGATGTGCAAGAATTCCTTCCTTCTATTCTTATTTTGAGGAGGTTTCTTTCTTGATGGACCTCCTTTCCTTTTCATCTTGTTCTTGTCATGCGTGATAAATGCAACGAGCTCTCTTTCTTCATGCTTTTGAATCATTCTTCTTGATATCATCCTTGATTCTTCTTGAGTGATTTTTCCAACAATTTCATTGAATGACGGGAGGAAATTGTTGTTTCTTATAGTAGTAATAAAGGTTTCCCAAATAGGAGGGAGACCTATTAGAGTCATGATAACCAATTCCCTATCATGCATAGGTTCCCAAACTCTTTTCAATTGATCTCTAAGATGAGATATCATAATTATGTAGGATTGTGCAAACTCTCCTTTGTTCATCTTATTGTCTTTGAGTTGATCTTTCAAGGAGATGGTTTCATTCAAATTTTTTAATTCGTACATGCCAGCTACTGTATCATACATGTCCTTAGACCTTATCAAGTTTCCAACATATGCAAATATATTATATTGTAAACCATCAACTATGATTTGCTTTGCTTTTAACCCACCTTTCTTGTGCATGTTCTTGGAAGTGACAGAAGCATTCTCTAGAGGTTCAGGTACTTTTCCTTGAATGTAGTCCAAAACATCATTGTTTTCAGCTATGATTTCTAACCTGATTTTCCATGAAAAAAAATTGGATGAGTCACAAAACTTCTCAATTTATTTGAAGAAGGAAGTCATATTGACTTGGCTAGAACAGGTCTTTCAACTTTATGAAAGATGATTGCTTCAATGCTTGTCTCCTTTTGGGCTTGTCCTTCACCTTAGCTCTAATACCATGTTAAATTTTCAGATTGATCTATGTTGTATCAATTACTTCCCCAAGTCAATACTTCAATTTGAAATCTTTCCAATTACAATTAGTCTTTTCATTCATTAATAGTAATTAAAGATAGAACAATAAATGAAATGACAATCGAGACAATCAATTCATCAACAAGAGACATCAAGTTTTTTCGAAGACTAGGGGAAAACCCCACAAGAGGGAAAAACATTTGAAATTATTCTTCTATTAGATTGTCATAAAATGTTCAGTAGAGAGTACAATGATCTCAATATAATATAATCATAAACACAACACAATAACATTCAGAAATAAGTTTCCAACATCATAATATGTTAGAGACAACTTTTCCTGTCTGAAGTCAACATCGGTCCTTGGTAAAATCTGAGTCAAAATTCTTGATCGCATGTAAGAGGAGTTGTGTGAGCAACTAGAGCTTCCACTTGCACCCTTGATTCCTACAACTCAAAATATGTGGTCAAATTTTCCTTGTCATGTGCCTACAATTGTAGTCCAAAAACCCTAAAACAAATGCGAGCCTCAAACCTTATAATTTTAGACCTTTGCGAACTTCTATTGTCATCCATGCCTCAGAACTATGCGAGCCAATAAATGAATAAAATAATAAGAATATTCTTGGTTATCTCCAAATGAGCTTGAGGTCAGTTTTATTTATAGGCTTCCAAGGGTGTCTAATTTTCTTTAGGGCCGACATTGTCCAAATGTGCATATGTGGGATTTTCTTCATAAGTACACTTTCCCTTGTCTGATTTGAGTTATCTTTAGGATGATTTTGGTACTCTCAAAAAGAGGAATTAAATGAAATCATAATATCCATCAATTGATCTATTCAAAGTGGAATTTTACCATAGTTTCATATTTTAACATTGTTAAATTGCATGCTAAGATGAATGAAACAGAGTGAATTCATGAGCAACAAGTAGATTTTCTTATAGATTAAAACATAAGACAAGAATCTACTCTACTCTTTAAACAAAAAAAACCAAGAATTGATGAAAACAATAATTGACAAGGGGAAGATAATAAAAGACACATAACACATTTTTTTCTCTAGGCAAGGCCATAGATCAAAACCCCAACTATCTATTGCATTAATTATAAATATGAATTATAATACAAATCTTGTTCTCACAAGAAAAATCCCGCACAAGTATGATCAACTGTCTGCCTCAAAATCCTGCACTGACCAACACTTAGCCAATTTATGTTGCCTATTGAGACCCTCTTTCCTTGCACAATTATTGTGAGGAATAGCCCATATTTAATTGGGAATTCCTTCTTCCATAACTACGCAATCCAAATCTAAGTCCTCTTCTGATTGCATGCATGATCTGTACAACTCGGATCATTCTACAACTAATAGTACATTGTCCCTGCACTCTAATCTCAATTGGGTCTTTCTCTGAATTGACATGCATGAGTTTCTCATGAGGGAATCTTCAGTTAGTTGGAGTACCACTGAGGATGCACCAGTGCACCAAATCAGTATTAAACCTCTACTAGTTCCATAAACAATCAGAACTATTTTAATTGTCTATAACTCAATCAAACTGAGTTATCTAATTACAACTCAAATAAACTTAGTGTGGACCCCTAAAATTTAAGGAGAACATATACATGACTACAGAAATAATTCCAACTTGAAATTCCTAAGCTAATTCAGTCATTTAAACTTAATTAACTATTTACAAGTTGTTATGAGAATAGAATTTTATTTTAATTCTCAGTTTAATTCAAGGACAAATTAAACTGGAATTTCTTGTTGCCATTTCTCAACACTCTATAGAAATTTTGAATAATATGACACATATTCATAGAGACTATCCCAATTATAAACTATTGTGGAATACATGCATAATACATAACCTCCTCTACGTTGATGATTAATTTACAGAAGCAGAAACAATAACATGTGCACATAGAAGCATCAATCACACATATCAACACAGTATTTTCCCACGGAAAGCATCTCGCTAAAAACCCCAACTATCTATATATTATATTGATTGAGAAAATGTAACAAACATAGTACAATACTCCTCACAAGTACTCAGTACTATCTCCACCTATTACACACAATACAGCTCAGATATGATCTCCAAATCTCTCCAGCTGCTTGCATGCCTCCACTGTGCAATCCTGCATGAGAATGAATGATAATGGCTCAAGAAAACTCATATTTACTTCGAAAAATCACATGAGCACAAGCTACAATTTCCCTTGGCCTCATTGGCATTACTCAGTCCATTGCATGTGCAAATCTCATGCACAACTGATAGTCACAACTCACGCTTTCACTTACCTCTAACACTTGTCTCCACTGAACTGTCCATGCACTGAGTTAACTGATGTATTCTTTAGTTGCATTATGAGTTAATAATTAGTGAATTAATTAATAATTAATTCACACAACTCATCACTTAGTCTATTGGCCAGTTAGACTAAATACAATTAGTTCAACTAAGTCAAACTGAACATAACTCCTTTAACTGCTCAACTAACTCCATAGAACTCAATCACTTGAGTTCTAACTGAAATCCTTCATGCAATAGCTGCTCAGTCAACCCATAGGTAACCATGTGATTCCTTCAGGCAGTTGCATGTGCCACATCTATAGCTCCAACTGAAGTGCTCCAAGAGAATAAGATAAAGTTTAGAGTCCAAATATTACTAAGGGCTAATAATATTTGACTGTTTCTATTTTTACCTGACAGTCCAAAAATAGACTCTAATCACACTGCTGTGATCCAAAAAAATAGAAGTCCATCTATTTTTCCCAACATGACCAATCATCCATAAACAACATCCTGCAACTCATAGACCATGATCCATATGTCTAAAAATAGACATAGTCTAAAAATAGACTTTGTGCCAAAAATTGCCCGCGGGACCACTTAGTGAAGGCGACTCCTTTCCACTAAGCTCCATCATCTTGTTGCATTCTCAACAAGCATTTATTGTTGCACACTTTTAAAAAATTATAAAATTTAAAGTGTCAAAAATAAGTCTTCTAAAAAAAGGGGTTAATGTTGCATCAATACTTTTTAAAATCAACATGAAAATCACTGACATTTTAAAAATAATTTTCATACTTGATACATAAGGAAATTTAAAATGTCAAAAATATGCTAAAAAAAGGGTATATTCTAAATCAACACTTTTCAAAATCTAATGATTTTTTGTTACCTAAAAAAAAATGGGTACTTGGTACAGTTCATGTTTGATAGTTTACATTGTTTCTTATTGGTGCTAATTATCTAGTCGTTAGAGCGACAACCCTAGTGGATGAGTTTTCCCCATGATTATTCTTTCTCTTAATATCCAGGTTATGGGATCACCCCACAAGCTCTACTACCTTTGCAGTTTGATCCCCTTGCACAAATCCTCCCTCATCCTTCTATAAGAAACCATGATCCCCTGAGACAATACCTAGGGTATTCTCATTTCATTTTGCCCTGATTAATTCGTGTGTGCCGCCAATGCATTAGGTTTCTCTGGGGGCTTGGGTGCTATCTGGACTCCTCGACACATCTCACTGAAGGCATACATGTCATGCGCAGGAATACTAATTTCAGGACATCAGTCAAGCTTTTCCCACTGTCTACGCATTTTGAACTCATATGGTCATATTCCGACATAAGATACTATTGGGATCATGTTTTGGCCTCCGACCTGCTGGCCATTTCTTCACTTATCATTGTTGGGGATCTCAAATTTACTTTGGAATGTGAGGATATTTGGGGTGACAATACTCGACTGAACAAAATTGCTCAATACTTTTTGGATTTGATGACAAGATAAAAATGAAGGATGGAAAGTTATCTTGAAGATTAAAAGCATTGGCAAATTTCACTAGTCCCTAATATGAAAAATATAGAATGTTTATTGATATATTTGTAAAATTATTAAAATTTATAATGATTTAATACATACTCTCTATATAATGTTGACAATTTTTAAGGTAAAATAATTTTATATTGTAAACATTGGGCTAATCATATTTATAAAAAATGGAAATTGGCGAATCTTTTTTTTTTTCCTGAAAAATCATCGAAAATTAGCCCACCTCCGAATATTAGACCCTAAAATTTTCCATGTTTGATAGAATCTCATGCATTTTCTAATGTTGTACCTCACCCCTTGTCTCCTACATGGCGGAATGGATGGGCCGACTCCTATGGTATTTCAAAATAGATCGATTGTTTAATTCATCAGTCAGTCCCTTTACAATGAAGTGGTGGGAATGCCATATTTTATCATTCCCTCTTATATTTATGATCATATGTCGATTGTCCTAACATAGGAATCCTTGGGCGCATGTCAACTTTATCTATTTAAATTAAATTCACATTAGCTACAATTGTAGGCTTTCTGTGAGTTGGTTTACAGGGTTTGGTCACACTACTCACCCATCCCCTCATCAGGTCGTTTATCTTACCTACATGAGAAGCTATCTACATTGAAATGAGGAGGTCAGAATCTGGTCCAGAGGTCAAAAAATATTAGAGATTAACGAACTATTGGAAATTGAGGATTTCGTTTGGTTATATAGTGATCCCTCTGATCCACTAATTTTTCGGAGCGGTACAAACATCTTCTCTTGGATCTGGAGGAAAAGAAGAGGGCCATCCTCTTGTCACATGAGGTTGTTGTTCGACTTAAAACTTGTGCCACTTGGGTGGCATTAGGTGATCGAAATTCCAATTTTTTCCATCAACAAGCCAATCTAAGGAAAAAGTCAAATGCCATCTGTGGCATTTGGAATAGTAATGGAAAATTTATTGAGTCTCAATCTGAGCTAGAATCAAAGGCAGTTAAACACTTCAACAACTACTTATGGGAACATAATTTGGATATCTCGACACAGATCAACTACCTGGAACACTTACCCAATATATTTTCGTGGGAGGATAATGATTTACGGGGTCATCTTATTGCTAAGGAGGAACTCTTGGTGGTATTAAAGGGTTGTCCCAAGGACAAGAGTTTGGGACCTAATGGATGGGGGTGGAACTCTACATACACTTATTTGAACTTATGTCATTGGAGCTACTGGTTGTTTATGAGGCCTTTGACTATGTGGATTGTGATTACATTAAATTGGTCCTCCTCAAAATCGGACTCAACTCTCAAAACACTCAGTGGATTATGGCTTGTATAAAAACCTCAAACTTCATAATTATCATAAATGGACTGTTGATTAAGTTCTTCCGAGCCTCTAGAGGATTGAGGCAAGGATGTTCTATGTCTCCTCTCCTCTTTCTCCTTGTCATGGATAGTTTGAGTCAAATGACGAGGGTTGCTCAATAACATGGCCGTATTTGGGCTATCATCTTTTCCAACCACTATTCGATCACCCATTTGGTGTTCATTGATGATTTATTATTTGGGGGCACAACCAATCTAAAGGAATGGTCATGCATACATTGTGTCATGCATTCATTTAGTACATCCTCAGGATTAAACATGAACTATGCCAAATTTTGCCTCATCCATGGAGACTGTGATGTGAATGTTATCCCAGAGATATGCAACATTTTCAAGATCAGTTTGTCTCCACTTGTGCTCAGGTTTGTGTACCTTGGATTCATAATTAAACCCAATAAATATCTTGTTCAAGATTGGGACTGACTCATTGGTCTTTTTTTAAATTGTCTCTATGGCTGGAAGAATCACTGGTTATCTTTGGGATGTAGGCTCACACTAATTAAATCCATGTTTCAAAATATTGCGGTCTATTGGATGCATCTATATGAGTTACCCATGGCGGTGATAAATAAGATCGATTCTGTTTTGGGCACATTTATGTGGTCTAGTACCCTTAATGAAGATAACATTCACTTGGTCTAGTGGAATTCCATCATAAGGATGACTAAGGATGGTGGATGGGGCATCCTCAATACACACAACTTCAATTTAGCTCTGATAATCAAAAATAGCTAGAGGGCTATGTCTAAATATGAAATTTGGTTTCTATTTTCTAGGAGAAATATATGTTTGGGCAACCCTTTACTATTTGGCTTCAGAATGGTGCTTGATCCTGACCAAGATCTTCAAACATTTGTAGGTGTATGCGGTCAAATCTACATTGGATGCTACCCTTTCTGTGTTGGGAAGTCGGGAACAGTTGCATCATTGAGGTCAAATTTGATTCCCTATTCAGTTTTTTTGGGATACACACACTTTCGTCCCCTCTCATTGCTTCAGTATATGGTTTTGGCATCTTCTTCTTACAGAAGATAGAATTACCTCACCGGATCCACCATTGGGTAGAGTTGGAAGAAGACAACATACACTGGAATACAAGGAGGACTAACTATCGAATGAGACACTTATATTGCCAACCTTTTAACTTCATGCATCTATCTTAGGGATCAAACAGACAAAATGATATGGTAAGGGTACTAAAGAAGGGTCAGCAACTTGTTCAATAAATCTATCACTCCAGCCCTAGGACAGGGCAAGCACTTTATCACTTTGTTTGGTATCAGGTATCTTGGGCATGGAGGATCCCTTTGAAACTCATTCGCTTTGGATGGTTGGAGATGCATGATCACATCCTCACCTAGAATAATGTTCTCAAAAGGGGCTTAAGTGGTCTGATAATTTCCATCTTTCTAAAGTGGGGGAGGAAGATGTGGACCATATCCTACTCAATTATATCTTTTCCATTGCAGTTTAGGATGGAGATATGGATGAATTGGGCATCACTAATTCATCACACTCTTTCTTTCTCATTACTTGCCTCTCCACTTGGTTCTTCTCTAGATCTCCATTATTCTCTCTTCACTTATACATCATTTGGTATATCTGGAAAGGCTAGAATGCCATAATCTTTGATAACAAATTTGATTCTGTAAGGGATGTGGTCACTAATGTTGTAACCCACTTCTCAGAATTCAGGACAACAGTCAAGACAAAGTCGATCCATAGGAACAACCTCTGAGTCATTGGACAAGATTCCCTAGTGGGATATTTCGATGGGGCATGCAAGAATAGACATTTTGGATGTGGGGTTGTAATTACCTTGGCTCTAGGTAAATACTTTCACTTCTGGTGGAATGGGAGACAAGGGACAAATAAGAGGCTGAACTCATTTCCCTCTTGGGTGTCCTCACAGGTGCTATTTGGCTAGGGTTGGAAGACATATTGATACATGGTGATGCAAAGGGGGTTATTGACTAAGAAAAGGACTTCACTCTTTTCCACCCTCCCAATATATCCAATTGGATGAGGAGAATTTGGCTATTGGTTCACTCCTTTCAACAAAATGAATTTGGACATATCTACGAGGAACAAAATCAAATTTCTTACCTCCTTTCAAAAAGAGGAATATCACAGGAACCCGATAAAATCAATTTTTCTACCTTTGAAAAGGCATCACTTGTAAATGTTCATTTTTTCAATCACTCTTAGGCCTTCTTCATCTCTCGTGGGCCTTTAATAATCTCTAGTAAATGCTGATTTTATTTAAATCACTCGACGTATGGGGCATTTTGTCTTTTTGGATAAATCTCTGGTACGAATTTTTGTATGTAGTGATAGTAAGTTGTCATGCTACTCAAATAGCACAATGTAATTTTTGTAAGGATAGTAAGACAATATCTATTCTGAAAGTGAAAAACATGAACACAGTGGTAATATGTATGTAATAATTTGGAAATATGGGAGTCTGGATAGAAGCAAATGGTTCTATAACTGAAATGTGTACTCCTTTTTATTTATATTAATGAAAGGATAAGGTTTTATTCTTCTGGCAAAAAAAAAGTCTCTAAATAACCATGGGTTACAAAGGAGTTCAATCTAGAGCTTGATGTATTGCTTGATAAAATAATATTTATGCCCTCAAATAAATGGATCGAGTGCTGAGACAAGAACATAGATACAAACCTTCATTACGAAGTTGGCTTTGCACATGAGGAGTGTGTAGAACAATTGTTGAAATATGATGTTGTTGTGACTCTTAAAAACTTGAATTTCTAATAAAGACTAATAAAAATCGATATTCTATTAAGTGGCTTTCCAGGTAAGATACCTGGGGAGTGTACAAACACTCATACACACTCTATCTATATTCAATGAGGAGAACAACCTAGTACTTATAGGCTTTCACACAGTCAGGGTGGTTTCAACCACTCCCTAGATAGTAGGATCTGAGACCTAATATTAGAGTCTCAATCCTATCCTTAAAAAGACTAACTGTATATTTCTCCATTAATTCTAACACTCCCCCTTAATTGAGAAAGGGTATTGAACAATAACATATACTTGTTAGTCTCAGTCTCAGTCTCAGCTAGGCTTACAATGGTAAAAGACAGAGCTTTCATTTTCGTCTTCTTGTAGTAGAGCCTATACTTTTTCATTTGTGGATGAGGCTTAATATTCACTTTCTTTGCCATAATAAAATTATGGAGCTTTGCCTCCTTTTTACATTTTCTCCCCCTTCGGAGGAACACATGAACTCTTATCCTCCTCTTCGAGTATATACTAACATTCTTTACATTTGATGTTGCAGGGTCTTGGGATTCTTCAATTTCTTCTTGTCTCCCAATATCTGCACAAAAAATAATTTTATATTTATAAAGAGGATCACATTTGCTTTTGTCTTACTGCTCCTTCAGGAGAGCTTCCATTTCTCCATCTCTCCCTACTCCATCCCTCTCTACTGACATAGTTATTCCTTCAGCCTCTTCACTTAGTTCTGTTGCAGGAATGTTCTACATTTGATTTTTATGTGAAGATAGGCCTTCCTTCTCAACAAACAGTGATTCATCAATAAGATGTTTTTCAATCATCAAATTGATCCACTCATCATGAGGTATAAGCGTGATTTACCATCACAGACTCGCGAAGGTCTTTGCTACTGTACACTAGATATCTGCGATGACCAATCAAATGAAAATGTGGGGAAGGATAACATTGGAATCTGTGTGATTATCCCTTCACGCACTTGTGAAGATTTCACCTTAGTCATGCTCTCCACTCAGCTTACAGGATTGACAACCCTGAAGCTCTAATACCATGATAAAAATAGATATTCTATTAAGTGGCTCTCTAGGTAAGATACCTAGAGAGTGTACAAACGCTCATACACACTCTATCTATATTCAATGAGGAGAACAACCTAGTACATATAGGCTTTCACACAATCAGGGTGGTTTCAACCACTCCCTAGATAGTAGGATCTGAGACCTAATCTTAGAGTCTCAATCCTATCCTTAAAACAACTAATTGTATCTTTCTCCATTAATTCTAATAGATACTATATGAAGAGTGCAAAGACTTTAGAGACTATGTGTATAGCATAGAGATAATAGATGGTATCTCTGTGCAAAACCACTTATACGGTTCACAGGTGGATTTGGAATCAACTCTAAAAATCATGAATAGTTACACCAATTCTTGCTTGAAGATGGATAGAGCAATCAAAACAAGTAGTCAATTGAGATAAGATTAATATTGTTAGTTAGCTATCAAGGATACAACGAGATGAAGAGGCCTCAAAGACCAGTGGTATGGATATTTGAATTAGATTGAGACCCATGTGACATGGAGCGAACTAGAGAGAACCTGAAGTGTAACAATCGCGTGGCTAGGTGGATAGTGGAGATACAAATTCTGATGAATGATGTAGAGGTATGCTAGGATATCTAAGACAAATATCTGAGTAGTGAAGTGTTCAGCAGTGACAGAGGAATGATATAATGGAAGATGATAGCGACAAAGCAATGATATAAGACAAATGAAAATGCTATATTGTTAGATATGAGTATTAGTGCTAGATGGAAGACATGTCAAAATGGAACATTACTTGGAACGTTAATTGGAAGATGAAAATTTTTCTTGAATGGAATGTTACTTGTCCTTCTCATGTCAAAATTGCATCATTGACCAGAGATGTCAAAGATAGGTTGAACCAGAGGGATGTTATGCTTATACCAAAGGATTAGCATAGCCAAATGATTTGAAATGCTTGCCAAGTCAGAACAAAAGCATTCATAACCTACAACAGATACCAGACTTGATGCCACAACTGTGTATTCAGATGATAAAATGAATAGACATATGTGCAGAGTAGTATTAGAGGATACCATGTCTTGGAGCCTCTAGTTCCATTGAGGAGGAGAGGTTTGGAGTAGGAGAAATGTTTGAGAGAGAAAGCATCTACAAAACAACTTTTGAATGTTAACATTATTAGTTTTGTAAAGTTTTTCCAATATTTAACAATGTTTGAAGATTGGAGCTTCTAATATTAGAGTTTTAGCGAGTCAAACAACAGATTAATTGTTAATGTTTGAAATGATTTAGAGACTACTATGTTTATTATGTTTTATTGATCATTCACCACAAGAATTACAATGATTGAAATGATTGCTATTGATTATGATAATATGGCTTGGTGTTCCATGAGATCAATTATAATGGGTATTCCATGAGATCAATTATAACGGGTAGGATTAAAAATAGTTAAATTACCCTCTGCTTAATTGTTACAGTGTCACTTGGTTAACCTGAACCAGTATCTCTAGAAAAAGCACTAGCAGTAGAGTCAATTGAAAAAGCACTATTTGTTTTACCCATAGGATAAATAGAGATAGACGTAAAAATATAAACGGTTTACTTCATATAATTTCACCATTGGTTCCCCAATTTCAAACCCATAAGAGATGGTATACGTTAGAAAGAAAACATACACAAAGGTAATTTATATGTCAGTAGTTGCATGCAAAGGACCAATAAATGCGTAGGTCAAGTAAAAAATATAATAGGCAAGTACTTTTTCTCTTGGGTAGGGAGATGTGTTCTATTATATACATATATTGTCACTTTTCTTTAGCTCCTTTCCTCATTCTAACCTTTGATATAATAAGTTTATTTATATTCAAGAAGTGACAAAGACCAATCCTCCCTTTTACCACTTCATATTTAGTAGCATTGTTATCCCACAAAAGAGGTATGGAAAGGTTACTTGGATGATGTAAGGTTCATGTAGTTAAAATTACTCTTTTTTTATGAGAGTGCAGGAAGAGAGTAAAGGTTATATGATGAACTCCAGATTTGAAAGTATTGATAAATAAGTCAAATTGGAAATGGGTTGATTATGCCCAATCTAAACATGAAGCTGTATTGAAAACTGTAGCAGTCCTTAATTTGTATGGTGAATGATACGAACGTAGATGTTCACTGCGATAGATCTCTCCTTACTAAGTGTACAATCAAATCAATAATATATCAAAAGTAAATAATTATTGTTTGATGTTCAAATGACAATTCATATGCTCAAAGGGTCAAAGTAATGGGTTTGTTAGAAAGTGTTGTTGAAGTGATCCCAGTATTGTGGTCTGTTATGATAATCATGAACTTAGTGAGGTGAGCATAAATGAGATAGAACTTGAAACAAATGCTTATTCTTTCACTTAGCTTACTTGTTTGTGCAAATACTAGTGTTTATGATATTTTTCATCATTAACTATGTGAAGAGGGAATTGTCGCTATTTATTTCATTACAAAATCCCTTTCCATTGATGTCAAATGGGGAGGTAAATATAGGTTAGGAGCAATAAGGAGAAATTTTTCTCATGAAAAAATGTGAGGACTAATGTGTTTCCGCCAATGCCAAAGGGGAAGGTTGTTGGAAAATTTGTCATTGGTGGTTAAGAGTGTTGAAGAACTGAGGATGTGTTGCTTGTCAATGGTATGGTCACCATTGTTGGTAGATGTTCTGATGCATTGCTTACATATGTTGTGATTTTAAGTTTTTTAATATGTTGCTAGTACTAGAGATGAAGGGTTATGTTGTTGAGTGGGTGATATGTTGATGAGTGGGCAATGTTGAGAGACGAATGTTGCAATGATGCTTGACGAAGTTGTGATGCAAATGGTTACATGTTTGAATGAAGATTTTATTTTATTTTTTTTATTTTATTTTATTTTATTTTTTTACTTTTTATTTTCACCTGCTTAGGGGATAAACATATATTAGAGTATGGATACTAGTGTTTGAAGCCCATATTGACTGTGGATTATTAGTGTCCATAGCCGATATTTGCAGTGGATAACTAATGTTTGCATTTTATAGTATGGATAAAGAAAATTTCATGTTATCCCAATAAAATTACATGGCTTTGGAATTATGTTGGTTTATGTAATAATTAGTATTGGTTGATACAACCCTTCGAAATAATATTTGGTGGAGTATTAATGTTTTCTTAGATATTCAAAATATGAAAAAGTGTGAATCAAAGAGGTGAGAAACAAAGAGGGAAAATTTTTACTATGAAATACTAAAAGTAAAAAAAAAAAATATTTATAAAAATTAAAGATGTGTTTATAAAATTAATTTTTCGGAATCTCTAAAGTTAGAGAATGTGAAAGAGATGAAAGAGTTGTTTTAAATTACTTGGCCAAAAGAGAAAAAAGAAGAACTAAAACTAAGCATCGGAATACCATATTTTCTGTTAGGTCCCTATAATATTAGTGATTCACCCATTACTATTGTCATTGTAGCGCTTATTGTTATTTTTGTGCCCCTATTGTCCCCATTTTATTATTATTGTGCCCCATACAAGCCCACTATTGTTATTGTTGTGCCCTTATTTTATTATTGTTATGTTGACTTTGATTATATTGTGACCCCTTAGACTCCCATATATAGAAAATATGTTTTGTCATTTGTATCAGCCAAGATTTATTCATTTGTGTAATGTAAAGAAGGTTTCCCCCTCAAAGAGATTGATTTTGAAGTCATTCATCTATCTTTTCTTCTATTTTGTGACCTAGTTGCATAAAATTTGGTTTCAGAGCTTTGGATTCTAGGGTTTTGCTGCTCCAAACATGTCATCTTGGCATGTTCACTATAACTTTTTTTCTACGATGTTCCAGAAGCTAAAATTAAAACCCATTTGAGATGAAATCTCGATGAATCTCAGATCCTGAGTTTAGATATTTTTGCACTATATTTTTGGAGATAGGATCCAAGGAAGTTAGGGTTTTTGCAGGCTCCTGAATTATATCTCGAACATGTGACCTGGGGGAAATCGTCATAACTCTTTCTCTCTGAGCATCAGATTGAAAGTTAGTAAAACGTTACAGAAAGGGGACGGCCTGTAGTTGTTTGTGTTTTGGTTTTATGTCCTAAGTTTGAAACAATGACAGATGGAACTTCGTAAAAGTTCGCTCTATTGAACTAGTCTATAATCTGGTCATCGTGCGAGATTCGGCATAACTCCCCCTCCGAGAATCCAATATTGATCAAAATTACATGGTTGGAAAGAGGACTCAGAGGGATACCTTAGAATGCAATTTTATACCTTGGAGATCGAAATTACAAATATATAGCAGATTCAATATCAAACATCTACAAAGAGAAAAAAAGTGTGTAGAATTTTTAAAGATTTGCATAAGTTTGGGTGAAAAATTAGTTTGAAGGAATTCAAAGGTCATTGTGAAGCATTACTGAAAGAAATAAAATGGAAACCCCTAGTAAGCAACCTGAAATCTCTAGCATGAATCATGAATAAGAGGAAGAAATGTAACATGATATATCAAAATTATAAGACCAAGTGCAACAAAATTCACTCTCACAAAAAGTAATAGAAGCTAAGATGGATGGTTTAAATAAAGGTGTGGAAGCTAAGATGGATGGTTTAAAGTAAGGTGTGGATGTTAAGATGAAGGGTTTAAAGAAAGGCATGGAAGCTAAGATGAATGACGTGGAAGCTAAGATGGATGGAATAGAAGAAAAACCTAAAGGAAACATGGAATATTTGAAGACAAATTTGAAACGGTTGCTACAAGAAATTCTTACTAATGGCGAAAGGGTAGTAAAGGAAACTCATGATGAGAATAAAATCAATGTTAATCATGATTTCATAGACTCCAACATTGGATTGAAGACCCACCATGTTCCAAATATCGATATGAGGAAGTTTGATGGAAAGGATCCTCTAACATTGATACTACATATGGAGCAATATTCCGATCTCCATAATGTGCAAAACACACAAAAGGTATGCAATGCAACTTTATATTTGGAACTAAATAGGTTTATATGGTATCGATGATTTTCCTCTCATAAACAAATTGTCACTTGGGAAATTCTTATGGGAGAAATGATAGCATATTATGAGGATACAAAAAGAAACATTTTTTAGCCAATTGATAAATCTCAAACAAAAGGGTTCAATGCTGGAGCACATTAAGGACTTCCAAAAATTGAATATAAGGGTAAAAGATATTCTAGAGGAGTATAGGATTGATATGTTCATAGGAACTTTAAAGGATAACATCCAACATGAGGTTCGCCTTTGGGAACTTGATTCATTGGAGAAGGCATTCAAGTTGGCAAGAAAAATGGAAAGAAAAATTATGGAAACAAGGAAGCCTACCACTCACAACTATAAAGATGGAAGTGTTGTTTCTCCTAGCCGTCCACAACCTATAAGGTTGACACCACAAATATTGGAATAAAAAGGAGAAAAATTCTTTGTTACAGTTGTGATAGCAAATACACTAAAGGCCATAAGTGTGCTCAAAACAAATTATTTTACATAGATTGCGAAGAGGAGGAAGAAATGGAACAAGAAACATCAAAAGAAGAGGATATACACAAGGAACAAACCCTAGAGAAAGAAGAAATGAATCTGACCATATCCTTTAATACATTGGCAGGAATTACCACTCCTCAAACTATCAAGGCAGAAGGACATATCGAGAAGAAAATGGTAATTTAGTGTTGTTTGATTCGAGCAGTACCCATAATTTACTCATTGTAAGATAGCCAAGGAATTGAATTAGCTCCTATATCCAACATGAGAGTGTCAAGTGATGGTTGCAAGTGGAGGAACCATAAATGTCTCTGGAAAGTTCTATAATATCAATGGGTGGTGTTGAAGTTATACTAGGAGTCTAATTGCTACAATTCTTGGGTATAAAGCTTTTAATTTTGAAGATTTTTTCATGAATTTTTTTTTCGAAAGTAAAGGAAGTTGAATTAAGGTGTATCACAAGGAAACTAGGAAAGATAATTAGCTCTAACAGAATGACAAAGATTCTAAAGAAATAAAATCGAGGCGTAGCTATTAATTATGTTCGATAGAGGTTCCCACATTGAAATCATCTATTTCTCTAGATCTCCAAAAAGTCTTGGACAATCATTCCAAGGTATTTGAGACTCCCAAAGGCTTCCCACCTATTCATGATCATGATCATGCTATTCATTTGATTCAAGGAAGTGTTCCTCCAAACATTAGGCCTTACAGACATCCATATGCCCAAAAGAGTGAAATTGAACGTATGGTTACAGAAATGCTAGAGGCTGGTATAATTCAACCTAGTCAAAGTTCTTTCTATGCTCCAGTAGTATTGGTGCACAAGAAGGATGGATCATGGCACATGTGTCGAGACTATAGTGAGCTCACCAAGCTCACTATTAAAGATAAATTTCCCATTCTTGTCATTGATGAATTATTGGATGAATTGAATGGATCAGTTTACTTCACCAAGTTCGATCTTCATTCAGGATATCATTAAATCAGAATGAAGACTGAATACATTCCAAAAACAACATTTAGAACTCATGAGGGTCAGTATGAACTTTTGGTCATGCCTTTTGGCCTTACCAATGCACCTTCTACATTTCAAGGTTTGATGAATTCCATTTTCAAAACCCTTCCTTAGAAATTTTGTGTTAGTATTTTTTGATGATATACTAATCTACAACAAGTCTTGGAAGGATCATGTTCAACATGTTGCAGGGTACTCAAACTATTGTAGGAGAAATAATTATATGCAAAAAGATCCAAATGTTTCTTTGGAGTACAAGAGGTGGAATATCTGGGTCATATTGTATCTCATGAAGGTGTTAAGGTAGACTCTAGAAAAATTAAAGCCATTAAGGAATGGAAAATCTCCACATCCATAAAGCATCTTCGAGGATTTCTCGGGTTCATAGGGTATTATTGCAAGTTTTTTAAGAATTATGAGAGAATAGAAGCACCTCTGACAACATTATTGAATAAATATGCATTTTCATAGACTCTAGCAGAAACAAAGGCTTTTGAACATTTTAGAGAGGCAATGTGCCAAGTGTCGGTCTTAGCTATGCTGAACTTCAAAAAAAATTTTATTGTGGAATCTGATGCCTCAGGAAATGGAATTGGTGTTGTTTTAATGCAAGAAAAAAGACCCACTGCTTTTGAAAGTCATCAAATCAAAGGAAAGTATTTACGAAAAGCTATTTATGAGAAAGAAATGTTGGCAATACTACATGCACTTAAGAAGTCGTGACCATACTTATCGGGAACACACTTCAAGGTAAAAATAGATCATGATAGTCTTAAATAATTTTTAGAAAAAATATTATCTTCATATGAGCAGCAAAAATGGGTCACAAAGATGTTGGGTAATGAATGTGAAATCATCTACACAAAAGGGAAGCAAAATGTTGTGGCAGATGCACTCTCAAGAAAGGATGAGGATGTGGAAACATTAATTTGTTCCATTTCTATTATCCAGCTAGATTGGATAAACAAAGCAAGGGATGAATAGAAGAATGCCAAAGAAGTGTGGGCACTCATTCAAAATATACAACAAGATCCCAACACATCTGATACTTTTAGCTGGAAAAATGATTCATTATGGTACAAAGGTTGCTTATACCTATGTAAGAATTGCCAACTCAAACAAAACATTATGATGGAATTACACACCTTTCCCTTAGTAGGGCACTTAGAATTTTTAAAAACTTACCACAAGGTTAAGGATTTTTTTTGGGATGGCCTTAAATCGGATATTCAAAAGTTTGTGGTAGAATTTTTACCTTTCCAGCAAAATCAAGTTGGAACAATTAAGACCCCAAGTCTATTACAAATTTTATCCATTCCAAGACAACGTTGGGAGGAGGTTTCAATGGATTTCATCACAGATTGACCCAAGTCCAAAGGAAAGAGTGTCATCATGGTGGTAGGTGACAGACTTACCAAGCATCCACACTTTTGTGAATTGTGTCATCCATTTAAAGCGAGTACAGTTTCTCCTGCATTTATGGAAACAATTCAAAAGCTACATGGAAACCCAAAGATTATTGTAAGTGACAAAGATGCCATTTTCACTAGAAATTTTTAAATATAATTATTTTATTTTCTTGGTACTCAGTTACGTCATAGTTCACCTTATCATCCTCAATATGATGGGAAATATGAGATAGTAAACAAATGTTTGGAAGGATATCTTCGTTGCTTTGTATATGATAAACACACACAATGGGTCAAATGGTTGCGTTTCACTGAATGGTGGTATAACACTTCCTTCCATATTGTAGCAAAAATGATCCCATTTATGCCACTTTATGGATATCATCCATCGTCCATCAAATCATTTTTAAGAGAAAATTCTAAGGCTCAACCAGTGTAAGATCACATCAAGCATCAAAAACAAGTTCTCCAACTCTTAAAGGATATCCTCACTTTGGCACATAATAGAATGAAACAACAGACATATCAACATCACAGCAAAAAAAGTTTTGATGTAGGTGAATGGGTATTCCTACGACTACAACCATATAAAAAAATGTCCCTCAAGCAAGCTAAGACAGATAATAAGTTATCACCAAAGTATTATGGTTCGTACAAGGTGTTGCAAAAGATTGGTACTATGGTATACAAATTGGAGCTTCCTGCAACTTCCTGAGTGCACCCATTTTTCCATGTTTCATGCTTAAACAAGGTTATAGGTGACAAGCTCCCAGTTCAAACAATTTATTGTCAGAAATTGATGAGGAAGGAAAAATCATATTGGAACATGAAGTAGTCACAGAAATAAGAAATCGATAGCTACGAAATTGATCAATTTCGAAGTATCTCATCAAGTGGAAGAATTTTCCTGTTGAAGATTCCACATGGGAGGATGAGAATTTTATACAGAAGCATGCATAACTACTCAAGCATTGAGGAAAAAACTTTTTGAAGGAGAGGGGCATGTTATGTCCCTATAATACTAGTGATTTCCCATTACTATTGTCATTGTAGCCCTTATTGTTATTGTTGTGCCCCTATTGTCCCTATATTGTTATTATTGTGCCCCATAGAAGCCCACTATTGTTATTGTTGTGCCCTTATATTATTATTATTATTATGTCGGCTTTGATTATATTGTGACCCCTTAGACTCCTATATATAGAAAGGAGGTTTCTTCATTTGTATCATCCAAGAATTGTTCATTTTTGTAATGTAAAGGATGTTTTCCCTTCGAAGAGGTTGATTTTGAATTGGATCTATCTTTTCTTCCATTTTGTGAGGTGGTTACATAACATTTTCTTACTCTTGCTTACTCATAAAGTGAGGTTCACCTTTTTTAATATATAATTTTATTTTCAAAACTAAATAAGATATTATACTTAATATGATTGTTATTTTCAAAACTAAATAAAATATTATACTTAATATACAAATTTATCAAAAGGAAAAAAATAATACATCACACTAAATCAAAGATGTTATGTATCATCTTACATTATTCACTAAATATTACATTATTCACCATCCAACATATAGTATTAAAATGTTGATCTTATGTATCATCTTACATTATTCATTAAATATTACATTATTCTCCATCCAACAAACACTATGAAAATGTTGTAATGTCCATCATGAATTTAAATAAAATTAAACATTGATTACTTACATAAATATAATACAATAAAACATATACAAATTATAAGACGTAATTACATAATTTTTTCTTATACCAACCTAAATCCATCTAACTCTGGATCTATCATGTGTCAAGAGAGATCAAATCCCTCGAGGTGCAAGCCTTCTTTTTGGAGTGTGAAATTTGAGGAAAGTTTTGCACCTCGAGGGATATGATCCCTCTTGGTACATGATAGATATGTAGTTAGTGGATCTAGCTTGGTTCTAGTTAAGGGCGGCAATGAAACAATTTTGGAGTATCAGTATTATGTATACGTTTGAGATAAACTTCATAATTTTAAATTTACATAATGTTTTATTTGTTTGACATGACTATATCATTCTATTCTTTAATTTGTTTTTGTTGTTGGCCTTGAATGGTTTGTACGTCTGTTGAGTCCCAAACTTGCATTTTTCCTACACCTTTTTCTAGCTTCTTCTCATTCATCTGAACCTCCTAATTCATCAGTATCATTGCATATTAGTTAAAAAAGGGCATTTAAAGTGGTTTCTTGACTATGTGTTTGTGTTGCTATTTGAACTAGATTTTTGTTTATAAGCTGCGGAATCTTGTCTCTTTCCGCAGCCAACCCAAGTTTCCGCAGTTGTTTTCTCAAAGTATATATTGCAGGTGTCTTTAGGCGAATCGAGCCACATGGGCAAGTTGCAATCGACGTGGACATGGACCGAGTCCTATTGGCTCAGTCGAATTCATCAGAAAAGACCATAGTCAACGGTGGGAAAAGTAGTGGTCAACTCAAGAGTCCTATGGTGATAAAACTCTGTTTTTCACCATTTGTAGCTTTGCGTGGTTGTTCCTAGATCTTGGGGGACAATTTAACACCTGTGGAATGCTCCATGAACTGGATCCAATAGCCACCTTCCAAAGATTGAATCCTCACGGCAGCCATAGTGCTAAATCTCGGGACGCGGTTGTTTACGTGTCTTGTATCAACACCAAATGTAGGAAAACAGTTATATTATCCTCTGTTATAAATAATGCGTTCTCATACACATATTAGTTAGATTTTGATAATGTAATTCTGACTGTAAAGGAACCCACTGTGCTGTAACTTTATCACTGTGTTGTGACTACATTGTAATACATGAGAAGACTCTGTTTCTGAGCTCAATTCGTGGCTGATCGTTGGTTGTCCGAGGATTGTGCAGAGGGCTCCTACATAGGCCGAGGTCTTGTTTACTACTGTAGAGTTTCATGTTTTATTTCTTTATGTTCTTATGCCATAATCATTCACTTGTATATATATCACATCTCTTATGGTATTAAGTTTGATAGTTGTCCATAGCGTTTCACATTTTCTATCCTGTTAACTGATCAATGCTTTTGTTTCAGATTACAATAGGAAGTCCGGGCATTTGCACATATTTCTCTAATGACTAATGACATGGAATCATTCTTGTCCTTCTACTGATTTTCATTTCCTTTAGTTTTTAGTTCCAGCATTGTGTTATTTATTTCAGTTTTTCTCATTTACTCTTCTGCAAGATAGATATTAAATTACTCATGTCATTTTCAGTTACCTCCTAAAGCGAGAGCGAGTCAAATGGTGAGGGATTGAAGTATGAATGCGTAGTTTGATATTAGTTTATTTTTCTGCAAGTTAGTTATTGAATTGCTCATGTCATTTTCAGTTACCTCCTGAAGCCAGAGCGAGTAAAATGGTGAGGGATTGAAGTATGAATGCGTAGTTTGATATTAGTTTATTTTTCTGCAAGTTAGTTATTGAATTGTTCATGTCATTTTCAGTTACCTCCTAAAGCCAAAGCGAGTCAAATGGTGAGGGATTGAAGTATGAATGCGTAGTTTGATATTAGTTTATTTTTCTGCAAGTTAGTTATTAAATTGCTCATGTCATTCTCAGTTACCTCCTAAAGCCAGAGCGAGTCGAATGGTGAGGGATTGAAGTATGAGTGTGTAGTTTGATATTAGTTTTATTTTCTGCAAATTAGATATCAGAATTCTCAAGTTGTTTATTATTACCTCCTAAAGCCAGAGCGAGTCGAATGGTGAGGGGTCAGAATATGAGTTGATGTAATGTGATTTTAGTTTACTTTGCTTGCAATTCTTGGATTTCTTTGAGTTCAGTTTTTCTTATATTTTCATGGCAGCAATGATAATGGGTTTCATGGTCACTAGCTCACTGTTGTTTAATTAGAATAGTGGCACATTTTCACTCTCTTTTCAAGAATTGGTTTCATCATCGCATGTTTTTAAAAAAAGTTTGAAGTTTTGAAAATCATTTTAAAAGACAACATTTACTTGAACATTTATATCATACTTGTCTTTTATAATTTCCATCTCACATTAGGGAATTAACAGAAATAAACCTAAAACAAAACAAAAACTCAAAAATGACAAAAAAATAAGAAATAGGTTATCTTGCACATATAGTGCACTGCACTTCAACAGTTTACGACTCCTGGATTGACAATTAATACAACAATTTAGGACACTCTAAATTGACCAAACAACGTCTGCAGTTGGATGATTTGAGTGGTTTGTGTCTTTAACTGTTTGGAATTTGATGGTAATGTTTATGAATGTTACTATTGTTGTGTTAAATTTCTATATTTGTATATAATTTTTTGTTAATAATTAGTTGGTGATGAATAAGGAGACAATCTTGTCGATAGTTTGCAAGAGGATTGATACTGCACTTATATTTCATTTAATTTTAGGTATCACAACTTTTGACAATTAATAATTCTTAATGGTGTCCCTCCAAGTATTACTAAATATATTTTGAAGATTAGTTTTAATAATTTACTGCATCAGAATTACTCTTGAAATCATTTGTTTCATTGCTAATGTTTAAAATAATTTATTTCCTTCAAAATATTTTGATGATTTTTTGTATCTATAGTTTGTTTTGCAAAAGTCAATAAGTAATGTAATTTTGATGTTTTTTTTAATGAGTTGTCAGATTTACAAAATCTTTAAATTATTTGGTAGTTTTTCCATATTTTCATATCGATTATATGAAAAGGATAGTTGAGATTGTAAAACATTCAATTATTTAACTTGAACTATTGCAGTAAGCATCATATCGTGTCTCTCTTTCTCTCCAATATTAATAGGTTGAATTAATATAACACAAAAACCAATTGAAATTGTCAATCAATTTTCTGTGCTTACACTGAAATCAATACACATTCTTAATTCAATCACTTTAAGTTAATGTACTATCCTACATTCAGCTACATCAAATTATAAATCATCGTCTACACTAAAATCAATACATCTAATGCACACAAACAAATAAGATTTGAAAACATCTACCCTGAAATCAATGAATCTAATGCAAGCAATCAAATAATATTAGAAATCAACATCTACACTAAAATCAATGCATCTAGTGGAAGCAGTCAAATAGGATTCAAAATTACCATCTACACTGAAATCAATTCATCTAGTGCAAGCAATCAAATAGAGTTAGAAATCATCATCGACAACACTATGAAAATGTTGTTATGTCTATCATGAGTTTAAATAAAATTCAACATCAATTACCTACATAAATATAATATAATAAAGCACATAAAAATAATAGTTCATAATTACGTAAATTTTTCTTATATTGCCCTAGTTCCATCTAACTAGAGATCTATCATGTGCCAAAAGGGATCAAATCCCTTGATGTGAAAAACTTCTTTTTGGAGTGTCGAATTTGAGGAAAGGTTTGCACCTCGAGGGATTTGATCCCTCTTGGTGCATGATAGATATGTAGTTAGATGGATCTAGCCTCGTTCTAATTCACGTCAACAATGATACATTTTTAGATTATCATTATTATGTATATGTTAGGGATAAACTTCATAATTTGAAATTTACATATTGCATTCTTTCTTTGACATGACTTTATCATTCTCTTCTTTAATTTTGTTTTTGTTTCTTGACTTAAATGGTTTGTACATATGCACTTTGATGCTTTGAGTGGTTTGTGTCTTTATGTGTTTGGATTTGGATGATAACGTTTGTGAATGTTACAATTGTTGTGTTATATTTCTATATGTGTATGTAATTGTCTGTTAGTAATTAATTGGTGACGAAGAAGGAAGAAAATCTTTTCTATAGTTTGCAAGTGGATTGATACACGACATATATTTCATTTAATTTTAGGTATCACAACTTTTGATAATTAATGTTTCTTAGTAGTGTCTCTCCATGTATTACTAAATATATTTTGAAGAGTACTTTTCATAATTTTCTACATCAACATTATCTTAAAATCATTTGTTTCATTGATAATGTTTGAAATAATTTATTTCCTTCAAAATATTTTGATGATGATTTTTTTTTATTTTTTATTTATTTATTTATTTATTTATTTTTATCTATAGTTTGTTTTGCAAAAGTAGAAAATAATGTGATTTTTATGTTTGTTAATGAGTGGTAAAATTTACAAAATCTTTAAATTATTTGTTATTTTTTCCATATTTTCATATTGATTATATGAAACAGATAGTTGATATTATAAACTATTCAATTATTTAACTCAAACTATTGTAGTAAGCATCATATCTTGTCTCTCTTGCTCTTCAATATAATTAGGTTGAATTAATATCACACAAAAATCAATGAAAATTGTCAATCATTTTTTTGTGCTTACACTGAAACAATGCACGTGGTTAATCCAATCACTTTAAGTTATGTGCCATCATACATTGAGTTGCATCAAATAAAAAATCATCATCTACACTGAAACCAATGCATCTAATGCACAAAATCAAATAAGATTAAAAACATATACATTGAAATCAATGAATACAATGCAATAAATCAAGTAAGATTAGAAATCAAATTCTACAATAAAATCAATGCATCTAGTGCAAGAAATCAAATAAGATTAGAAACCAACATCTACACTAAAATCAATGCATCTAGTGCAAGCAATCAAATATGATTAGAAATCAACGTCTACACTAAACTCAATGCATCTAGTGCAAGCAGTCAAATAAGATTATAAATCACCATCTACACTGAAATCAATGCATTTAGTGCAAGCAATTAAACAGGATTAGAAATCACAATCTACATTGAAATCAATGAATCTAGTGCAAGCAATCAAATAGAATTAGCAATCACCATCTACACCCAAAATCAATACATATAGTGGAAGCAATCAAATAGAATTATAATTCAACATCTATATTGAAATCAATGCATCTAGTGAAAAATGAGAATGGGAGCGGGGAAAAAAACTAGGGTTCAACACTGGAAGCGACATAATCAAGATGGTAACCATGGAGGGGAAAGGAGGAGGGAGCTCCACTCCCTCCTACAGTAACGTGGTTTCAAACAGAGGCAGAGTAGTGAATATAAACAAGCCATAAAACTCCTCAGAGTACAAGACAAAAATCTCTGACATCTAGAAGGCGGAAGGAAGCAAACCCCATGAAAAGGAAGGGACCCACAAGGAGGTCCAACAGGAGGAGAAAGTAGAAGACAACGGGCAGGGATCTGAGAATAGAGTTAATATGGAGCCCTGCAAACCAAAATCTAACATTAAGCCGTGGGTAATCCTAAATGATCATCTCTGATAGAGCACAGGGATCACATGACAACCTATGCGACCATATACAAGTTTATGGGAATCTGGCCAACGGAGAAAGCACTGTACACTTGGATAAAAACACTTGCAAACCAAAAGGAGAGTTAACTATTCATCTTAGATCCAAGGATTTTTTTACTCTAGTATTCACAAACCTAGAGGACAAGGACAAAATTTTTGAAGGAGGACCATACTTCTATGCGGCTGCTGGTCTCTATATGCGACCTTGGACATTGAACTTTGTTTCGAAGCAAGAAGCGTTCATATCAGTCCCAGTATGGATTAGACTATACTCCTTACCTTTAGATTATTGGATGCCTAAACCTTTAAAAGCTATAGGTAACAAATTAGGTCATTTCATAAAGATATTAGAGGCGACTCTGCGAGGAAAATATACCTCACTTGCTCGCATATGTGTAGAGATGGACTTATCAGGAGCACTTCCAGATGAAGTCATCCTAGAAGTTTATGATGAGGAATGGGTTCAGGTAGTTGACTATGAACGCATACCATTCGGATGTCACAAATGTCATGAACATGGACACCTATTCAGAGACTGCCCACTTAATAAAAGGGAGGAGCACCAAAAAACCAACAAAGTAAAAGACGTTATAGGTTTTACAAAAGTGGGAGGAAGAGGGAAAGGAGGGGGAAAAAAGACCCAAAATAAACCTAGTGAGAGCAAAGCACCAAGTCACAATAGTTTTGAGATTTCAAAGGATGAAGTAGAAGAGGAAGGAATACAAAAGAAATAAGAGGACCAGCAAAGTGGAAAAGTAAAAGTGGTTAGCATGGAGATCTCACAGGAATAGAATGAACACAAAATGGACCCATTGAGTACCATGGATCTAGAAAGGGACCATGATATAATCCTAAGTGAAAGTGGTATGGAGGACTAAGACTTACAGGAGATCCTTGAGAGGGAGAACCTTGAACTAGAAAAGTTTCTAGAACAAGGAAGCAACAATGGAATTAACTCTCTACCTCAGGAGGAAGTTGATAGGGTGCAACAACGATTCCTCAACAAGTCACATCAAAAAGCTCTAGGAGTCAAAAGAGGCCATGATAACCAAGAAAAGAGAGGGGGTACATCAATGGGATTAATATTAGGAAAATCCGCCAAAAACCCAGGTAAGAAAAGAGGAAGGAAGAGACAAAAAGAACTGTTGTTAGAATGTGGAAAACTCATGATTGACTAAGGTAAGATGAAATATATCTCAAGTTACTCCTTTATAAACCCCCTCAATGAAGCTCACAACCTGGAACATTAGAGGACTAGGGAGTAGAAGAAAACAAACAAATCTAAGTAACAGAATCAACGAAGAAAAACCAGAGATGGTGTTTATATAGGAAACCAAATGCTCAGTAGAGAAGATCAGAGAAAAGCATAGAAAATGGTTAAGTAAATATGAGTATCTTGAAGTCAAAGCAACTAACTCAGTTGGTGGAATTCTCACTTTATGGAATCCTCATAAATTTGGTATACATGACGCGGTGGCGTCCAGACACCACCTTTCTTTGATTATTCAACTTGTGGGGGATAAGGAGTGTTACATGATCACCAATGTCTATGGCCCTCAACTACTGGAAGATAAAATCAGACTCCTCACCTCTTTGGAGGAAATGAAGCAAAGCAACCCAGTAATACCTTGGATTCTGGGGGGAGACTTCAATATGATTAAATCTCTCATAGAAAAAAGGGGGAACCAAAACACTTGGTAGAGACTTAGCTACCTTCCATAACTTCCTCACCAACATGAGATTGGTGGATATGGACACAAGTAATGGCATCTTCACATGGAATAACAAAATAGGGGGTACTACCCAAGTAGCCTCAAGATTAGACAGATTCATAATCTCAGAAGAAATTTTGCTCACTGGGCGAAGCCTAACAGCGTTCATTCTCCCTTTTGGACGCTCAGACCACTGGCCCATCCAACTGGAAGCTTCCTTAACTGGTACACCGAGAAACAGACCCTTTAGGTTTGAGAATGTCTGGCTCACCGACTCTGATTTCCTCACAAACATTGAGACGTTGTGGAAAGAAGAGTTACACTCCCAAGACACGAAGATGTTCCTTCTACATCTCAGGCTTAAACACATCAAGAGAAAACTCAAAGAATGGAATAAAAATGAGTTTGGAAATATCTTCAAAGCTAAAGGAGAAGTGGGAAAGAAATTACAGGAAATTAACCAAATTCTCATCACTGAAGGCTTCACGGAGGAAAGAAAAGAGCTAGCCAACTCACTTCAACAAGAATGGGACAACAGACGTCTCCAAGAGGAAATCTTCTGGAGACAGAAATACAGAGTACAATGGATTAAGGAAGGGGAGAGAAACACCAAATTCTTTCACAAATCCACCATAGCACAGAGGATTAAGAATAGGATTTTGATACTCATAGATTCTCAAGAAGAAAAATACTCATGAGGAAATGGAAGAAGTACTTGTCCAACATTTTCAAAGAATTATTGAGGAAACCATAACAGACAGATACCAATTCACGAAAAGATTCACTCTGCACATTCCTAAGCTGGTTTCCAGGGAAGACAATCATAATATCAATAGGCCAGTAATGGAGGAAGAGGTCAATGAAGTTATCAGAGATATGCACAATGGAAAAGCTCTAGTCCCAGATGGTTTCAATGTGGACTTCTTCAAAATATGCTGGAATATTGTCAAACATGACATTCTGGAGGTAGTGGAGAACTCGAGAAACTCAATCAGTTTTGAGGGTGCTTAATGAATCCTTCATTGCCTTAACCCCCAAACAGGAAAAGGCCACCTCTCCAGACAAGTTTAGACCCATAGCATTATGCAATGTGGTGTACAAAATCATTTCCAAAGTTATTGCCAATAGACTCAAACCCCTCCTCCCAACTCTGGTGTCAGAGGAGCAAACGGGTTATGTGGAAGGGAGGCAAATTCTCAATAACATCATTCAAGCTCATGCAGTGGCACATTCCCTCAAAACCAATAAGCAAAAGGGAATGATAATACAACTGGACATAGTGAAAGCTTACGATAAACTAAGTTGGGCTTACATAAGGGCTATTCTCAAAGCATATGGCTTTGACCACAATTGAATAAGGTGGGTCATGGCTCTTGTTACCACGACCAGTTGTTCAATTCTTCTCAATGGATCTCCATCCAGAACCTTCAAGCCTATGAGAGGTCTCAGACAAGGAGATCCTCTCTCCCCATTCCTCTTCATTCTCATGATGGAAGGGTTGGGCAGAGCGATCATTGCTTCTAGGAAGGAAGGAAGAATACAGGGATTGAGACTCACACAGAACAAAGACGCTGTGACACATCAACAATTTGTGGACGATACTATGCTGCAGGGCATTGCAACAGTCAAGGAAGCCAAAGATTTCAAGCAAATTATGTATGAGTTCGCAATGGCAGCTGGTACTGAGGTAAGCCTCACAAAATCAAAGATCTTCTTTTTCAATACTGATAATTCTATTCAAAGAAATTTCTCCAGAATTCTAGGTTTTCAAAGAGATGCACTACCCTCAAAGTATCTAGGAGTTCCCCTCATTGACAAACCTTTGAACAAGGACATCTGGGAGTCTGTAACAAATAAATTGAAAGAAAAGGTCAGCAAGTGGATAAGCAGAGCCTTAAACCTAGTCAGGAGGCTGGTCCTCACTAAAGTGATACTTCAAACTATCCCAATCTACATGCTATCAGCCCTTCCGGCTCCAAAGGGAGTCCTTCAACAAATAAAAAATATTCAAAGAGACTTTCTCTGGGGAAAAGGGGAAGAGAAAAAGAAATGGGCTCTGGTTTCTTGGGACAAGATCTGCAAACCCAAATCACATGGTGGTTTGGGTCTACATGACCCAGGTATCCTAGACAAAGTTCTGGGAGCAAAACTATGGTGGACATGGCTAAAGGAAATATAAAAACCCTGGGCGAAATTCTCGAAACAAAAATATGCAATGAACTGGCAAGAAACGAACCTCATAAGAAAGACAAGACACATAAAAGGTTCCTATATCTAGAAGAAGGACTGGGAGAATAGAGCTTTAGTACAAAAACATAGTTTCTGGGAGAACAAAAATGGAAATCTAGCCTGGTTATGGGAGGACAGTTGGTAGCAGGAAGGTAACCTTAGCAGAGAGGAATTAGCAAGCATCCAAACTGATACCATTAACAAATGATTAAAGAAAGTAAGTGACTATTGGGATCAGTCAAGGGACAATGGAAAATGGAGATTTTGGAAGCTACCAGACTACAGTGAGCTGACATCGCTGAAAACTCAAGCTAAATCTCTGGCAGCTATTTTGGAAAAGAGACAAATTTTAACCTCAACTTCAGATGACCTATTAAGATGGGGCAGAAATAATCAGGGAGTTTTCAACCTCAAAGAAGCCAAAAGAATAGCCACAGGTCTTAACTTTCCAAACACTGACAAATCATGGCAAGACCTATGGAATAACCCACATTGGATGAAGATCAAACTGTTTAGGTGGCTGGTTCAACAAGACAAGATTCTAACTTGGGAGAATCTAAGAAAGAGAGGTTATGCTGGCCCATCAAGATGTCACCTATGCAACCAGTAGGAGGAAACCACAAATCATCTTCTCAACCTTTGGTCCTACACCTCAACCCTATGGGACTGGGTAGTAGATGTCTTCAGGCAAACAGACAGAAATACAAATAATATAACAGTTACGTTGAAAAATTGGAGAAGGGATTTCTCAAACAATGAGACAATAAACAAAGCCTGGGCTCTAATTCCAGGGTTCTTGATCTGGAATGTATGGAAAGAGAGAAACAATAGGATCTTCAAGGACAGAAATGTCCTAGTTAGAAACATCATAGCGCTAATCCTAAAACATCTCAAGGAGATGGTCAACACCCTTGGTGGTTGTTCTACAGGAAAGCATACAGGCCAGAGAGAGGCTTGCATTCTAGAAAGGTTAGAACTTCAGACACATATCCCTCAGAGTTTAAATCATACCACAAAACATACTTTAGAGGGAAAAGCTTTCTCGCAACCCCCTTCGTAGGGGTTTTTAAAATTCAACATAGATGGAGCCTTAAAAGGTAACCCTGGAGACGCTGGTTATGGAGGAGTCTTAAGAGATGAGGAGGGCAACATAAAAGTCATCTTTCACAGTCATCTGGGAAAAGCAACCAATAATATGGCTGAACTCATGGCTATGGAGCAATGCTTGGAGATTCTGATAGCGCACAATACAAAAAATGTTATTATTGAGGCTAACTCGGAATTAGTCATCAATTCGGTCAAGCGAATAGGCATAGGAATAGCTCCAGATAAAATCTCAAGCCACTGGAGGCTTCTACAGGTTTATCACAGAATTCAATCACACCTAAGAATTTTAAGAAATCTCAGTTTCGTGCATGTTCGCAGGGAAGCCAACAGAGTAGCGGACTGGCTAGCCAATGAAGGGGTAAGATGCATACAAGATAGCATGTGCTACAGATGGGAGGAGGTACCAGACAGCCAAATGTGTGAAGGTTGTACATCTCAGGCCCTCATAGACATGGAGCAATACTAGAACAGATAGGGCAACTGACTATCACCTTTCACCAATGAAGAATCAGAGTATGTTAGAAATATACACAGTGTTTGGAAACTTGTGAGTCTCAAATGAGATCAACATGGTTTGCCTTTGCATTGGTGCTATTAGAAGCAGGGCGAGAGAATGGGTAACCAGGCACACGATAACATTTAGTCCCAACAGATTGCTCAGACATAATGAGGGCGGCAAGCACAGAGTCATAGTGGCTTGGCACCATAGTGGGTCAGAGAGGTTTCCAGGTCCCCGGGCACCCTCAAAACCTGAAACAGTCTTCAAGAAAAGCAAACAAAGCCACTCACTGTCCACTGCATGGCTCTGTGAGGAGAGGGATTATCACCCTTATCGGACAGGTATCCTGTGGGATCATGGAGAGGCAGATCAAAGGCTGCAGGCCAACAAGCAGGTTGGTGGGTCTGGGAGAAAGTCAAAACAACCTTCGATAAACCACCATTTTTGGGTGCCCTCAATACCAAAAGTGGTATTTATGAATAGCATGCGATGCCACTCAAATTTCAACACGTGGATTGAGGTGGAGAGTGAATACCGCTCTCATCGCGTGGGTATACCTCGGGCTTCTGTTCCATGCGATATGGCCCTTGGCCGTTTGATCATGAGGGAGGAGATCGACGGCTATAGGCTTTCGAGCAGGTTAGTGGGTCCCAATTCACAAAATCTCAGCGGACCCTAAATCTCTTGGATATAATTTATATTCCCTTCTTTAATTCCATTAAATGTTTTGTCGGGGCATCAAATTTTGTACGGGTACTAAGTGTTGATTTAATTCTTCCCTTTGTTGGAGAAATTGCTTCCTCTTAACGGTTGTTGTAACATATGTAACACATTTTTAGTCACAAGTTAATAGAAGGTCGACTCTTGCTTTAGCAAAAAGGGAAATCAATGCATCTAGTGGAAGAAATAAAATAGAATTAGAAAAAATCTACACTGAAATCAATGCATATAGTGCAAGAATTCTTCTTCCCTCTCTCCTCGCTCCATCTCTCCTTCTTTCTCTCTGTAACTCACCCCTTCTCCCAAAAAATGCATGCTTTCTCCCTCCATATCTATCTATCTATCCCTCTCTATCTCTCTCTTCTTCCCTCTCTTCACCTTCCATCTATATATCTATCTCTCTCTATCTCTCTTTGGGATCCCTAGATCACCCCCAAAACATACACACTCTTTCTCCATATTTATCTATCTCGCCCTTCGTCTTCCTCTCCCTCTCTCTATTTCTTCTCCTTCTCTCCGTTTCTCCCCACTTCTATCTCTCCTCTCTTCCTCTCTCTCCATCTCCTTTATCACTCCCTCTCCCTTTCTCCACTTTTCTCTCTCTGCATCTTTCTTCTTACCTCTCTTCCTCTCCTTCCCTCTCTCCTTCTCTCTCTCACATAAAAACTCTCTTCCTTCCTCTCCCACCCTTTCTCTCCTGGCTCCCTCTGTCTCTCCCCCTTATCTCTCTCTCCCTCTCCACCCTCCAACTATGTAAATATCTCTCCTTCTTTCTCATCTTCTCTCTATCTACCATTCTTTATCTCTCTATATCCCCCTCAAACATATACTCTCTCTCTCTCTCTCTCTCTATGTTAAAGTTAATATTGTATTAATACTAAGTTATTAAATTTATAATATTAATATTATATTTATATTAGATTTAATGATATTGTTACATAACATGATAACAAAAATTTCGAATATTACAACTTTGACATGAAATATTGGTCTTAAAAGTTTAATATTCCATAGGATATGTTTTTCCTTGATCATTGTACAAATATTTAATTAAAATAAATATTAAAAGATTTCAAAGCAACATTTTTTATTCTTTGCTGTGGAAATAACCTTTTATTTATTTTACAAAATGATATTGAATTAGTAAAGATAAAAATGTTTTAAAATTTTAAGTGTTAATGGTAATTTTGTTGAAGTATATTTATATATGTTATAATATTTTATAGAAATACTTTGAATTGGATAACTATATAAAACACTTAATTTATTTTTTATTTTTAGATTTTTAAAATTTCAACTTTGATGACGTAGGGACATGCTTACACATCATACTAAGCTAATAAATAAATGTAGTTTAACTTATAGACGAAATGCATGTAGAGATTTTTAAAAATTTGAGTTTAAGTTGTTTAATCTATAGAATTGGAGTGCCTTAGGGAGTTGTTTTATAATGTTGAATCTATTTATGCATTCAAAAATGCATTTTAAACCACAAAATTTCACATTTTTTTAAAATTGTTTTGCATAATTGGTGTGAAAACATCTATAATATAATATCAAATTTTAATAAAAATAATATACTCAATGAATAGCATGGGAATTTATATATATTAATTACATTGAAAATTATATAGGTTAATTAATTGAAATTGAAATATAATATATATATATATATATATATATATATATAATATTGATTCTATTAATAGGTGAATATTTTCTAGAATTGTTTATAATTATTCTTTATATTTAAAGAGTAACATGTTATCCAATCCTTAAATTTTATCTATGTTTATTAAAATATAGTTATAATTTGGTTAAAAAAATAATAAAAATTGATATGATTTTGAGAAAATCTAATAGAAATTTTTGAAGACATAAGTTACAATTATCTAACTTTAAAATGATTTTGGTTTCTTAGCATGATTGGTGCTAAATCTATTTCACTAATCAAAAAACTATTTAAAGACTACCACAATAAATTTCTTGAAAAACAATTACAAGATTCTAGCAAAAAATTTGCCACCCTAAATGGTGGCCTCCTTAAACAACTCACATTATGAATACGTCTGGTCCGTATGATTGGCCCACCGATGGCTCCTGTTCTTAAATTAAGCTTCCTCGGAATACATCATAGTAAATAGTGAGAATTATTTGTGTAAAATTCAGTGTTTTCCATAATTTGTAAGCATGATTTGATAGATCCAGTGTTTTCCAACAAAAATTACAAATCACACAACGACTATTTTCCAAAGGAGATTGCAGATCACACAAGGAGGAAGCAGTGGGAGTTAACCACAGCGTTAAAAATTTAAGCCAATCGATAGACCCTTTTAACACTCTTCACATCGTCGACCATGTGATGGGCTATTGGAAAGTTATAACGTACGGTACAGAGGTTCAGTGACCAGTGATGGATTAGGTCTAAAAGATGCCATGGATGAAGAAAAAGTTGGAAAGATGCTATGGATGAAGAAAAAGTTGATAAGATGCTATCAATTTCGTGTTTGATATTGATAGCATCTTATCAACTTTTTCTTCATCCATAGCATCTTTCCAACTTTTTCTTCATCCATGGCATCTTTTAGACCTAATCCATCACTGGTCACTGAACCTCTGTACCGTACGTTATAACTTTCCAATAGCCCATCACATGGTCGACGATGTGAAGAGTGTTAAAAGGGTCTATCGATTGGCTTAAATTTTTAACGCTGTGGTTAACTCCCACCGCTTCCTCCTTGTGTGATCTGCAATCTCCTTTGGAAAATAGTCGTTGTGTGATTTGTAATTTTTGTTGGAAAACACTGGATCTATCAAATCATGCTTACAAATTATGGAAAACACTGAATTTTACACTTGTATACAAATAATTCTCACTATTTACCATGATGTATTTTGAAGAAGAAAAATCTCTCCCAAAGTTATAATGGTTAGTAAAGTAAGCTTGAAAATAAACGAATGTATAAGAATTTTTACTGAAGAAATCACATTGAAAATAAATTATTAAATATAATATAAAGAAATATTATTATTAAATAAAAATAATTATTATAATTAGTTTAAAACATATTTATGTAATAATAATATTATTATAATAGTAATAAAGGAAAAAAAAGTTATTAAAATAAAGAAAGGAAAAATTAAAAGGAAAGGGAGAAATGAGAAGATGCAGCAATATCATCAAAATTAAAAGAGACAAAAGGAAAGACCAAATAATATTACATATATAATTTTACATTGTAAGTTTAGGTTATAGTATTGTATATTTTTTTCATTTTAATGTAATTTTAAAATTATATTAATGGATAATCAAAGAAATGAAGAAAACCATGAATACTACAAAGGAACCAAAGAGCCTCAATTAATAAAAATATTTAAATTATAAGTTTAAAGAAATAAATATAGAAAAGGGTCACAAAACCTAAGTGGGGAGAGTCCCACAGTAAAGGGGGTTCCAATAAGAGGAGAGGGATAATGTAAGAACAAGGAGAAGTTCATATAAATGGGGAAGGGATTACAGATGAGAGGTGGTGGGAAAGAGAGATGAGAGTGAAAGAATTATGAAGGGAATGATAATTAGTTATTGATTAGGATGGTGGATAAAGGGTTCCTAAGAGTGGTTAAGTTTGTATCTATCTTCTCTATTGAAGTTATGACGCTGTTTTTCTATCTCAAGAACTTCAAAAATAAAGAGGGCAAACTAGCAAGATGTAGGCAATAAGATCTTACTTTGGTCAAAGCTCATGAGGTGCTTGGTTTTGAAGTAATGTTCAACTATAACTAATTTTAAGACATGGTTGTGAGTAGGGTTGGCTATGTGCTCCTTCAAATGGTCTTGAAAATACCTACCATTTTGGCCAATCTAAGGCTTGCCACAAAAACAAGCAACTTGGTAAACTCGTCGACCAAGCATTGGATCCATTTTATCTTTAGGAGATTTGAATAATTACTTTACCGTATTGAAATGTTTACATATGGTTTTAATGTTCGCTTTTGCTAAGAATATAGAAATGTTATCAATGGTTTCTTTTATATAAGTAAGAGATAAGTGAGCCCTAAGAGGGGGCACAGGGTCTTTGGGGCATTGAGAGGAAGCAAATCTATAAGCTTTATTGATTTGGAATGAAGAGAAACCATTCTTGATAAGGGCTTTAGTAAGCTGAGCTCATTCTATGGATATAAATTATGGCTTCATCGAATGGGGTTTTTAGGAAATTAAACTGCTAAGTAGGGTGATGATGGGAGTTGACATGGAGGTAACAATGTGTGTGTGTTTTCTTGCAATATGTAGAAAATCTAATGGTAGGTTAACCCGATTTATGCAATATAAATCAAAGCAGAATACTATAACCTACTTCTACTATCAATTTTTGGAAGCTTAAAGATTAATCTGAATAATATAATCAGAACAATAAGAATCAATCACACAATACACATGAAAATACTTTGGCGAAAGCCTCAGCTAAAAAGCCGCACACTATTGTATTATCATACAGGTGGAAATACATAGCAATTATACAAAGCCTTAGCTCTCACAGCTAGTCAGCTCTTAGTACAATCCTCGTAGATGCTCACACTGAATCTTGTCTTCTCTCTAGCCTTCCTCTCTGCCCTCTAAGCTCCTATTTCCTTGCGCTTTTCCTTGTGGATGATTCACCTCTTACCCAATGCATGATCTCTTTTAAAACTGCGTAATCCTTAAGGATTAAATCCTTAACTGCATGTATGAGTTTTCTCTTTGAGAAAACACATGCAACTGATAATACACTGTCCTTGACTTTAATCTCAATTGGGTCTTTCTCAAAATAGACATGCATGAGTTTCTCATGAGGGAATCTTCAGTTAACTCGAGTAGCAACAGTTGAGTGCATGCATGCATCAACTCACTATTAACTCTCTATTAGTTCCTCAAATAGTTTGGAACTATTTTAACTAGATTTAACTCAGTAAAGTAAGTTAACTAATTACAACTCAAATATAACTCAATATTATCTCCTTAATTTAAGGGATAACTCTTTCATGACATTAGAAAGACTTCTAACTTGAATTTCTCCAACTGATTAATTTAAAATAAATTAATTAATTATTTCCAAGTAGTTGTTAAGACTAAATTTGATTTTAATTGACAATTTAATTCAAGGACAAATTAAATCGGAATATTCTTGTTGCCATATTTCAACACTCCCTCTCAACAAGAAAGGGATTATCTGCCACCCCAATCCTATCTCTATGGAACTTGAATTTACACTTTGACAAAATGTCAGCATCTTGCTCCTTTGTTGAAATATACTGTAGCAACATGATCCTCTCAAGCTGTGAAAAGCCATGGGCAACAAATATTTCCTTATGCTTATCCACACTACCATCGACAACTTGCTTTACCTTGTGAAGCCAATAGGAACTCACAACTGACTTGTTCTCTCGTCTCGGAACCATGTCCCAAACACTGTTACAAACTATGGAGTCATACTCCACCATAGCATCAACCCAAATCAGCTGCTACACTGCTTCCTCAAAGGAAGATGGCTTAGTCTCAACACATTCCCCAACAAGGGCCATATATCCAATGTACCTCTCAGGTGACCTTCTCTGTCTGCACTGAGAATATGGTGCTCCCACATTCTCTCTCGTATCCTCCAACAATCTGTCAGCTTCTCTTATGTGCTTCTATTCGTCTCTGAAAGACTCTGCTTGAGTGGATGTCTCCACTCCTGGAACCTCTGCATGCGGCTGCTCTGCATCAGTATGAGGTTCCTCCTCCTTAGGAACCAATAGTTCCTCCACAACTTGTAGTTGGAGCTCTCTCTCAAGGGAAACTCGCATGGCCTTCTGCTCATCAAACTTGACATCTTTGTGAACCACTGTCCTCCGAATGGTAGGCAAGTACACCCGATAGTCGTGAAGTGTATTAGTGTACCCCACAAATATCCCCAACTTTGTTTTCTTCTCAAGCTTCTTCGATGCATCCTTTGTCACATGGAAATATACCGATTAGCCAAAGATCCTGAAGTGACCCACATATAGTTTCTTACACGCGAAAGCTTCCTTTGGTGTCTTCATCCCAAGTATGCGATGTGGGCTTCTATTCTGCAAATAGACCGATGTGTTGCATGCCTCAGCCCACAAGTCAAGTGGTAGGACTTAGTCATGCAACATTGCCCGTGCTACCCCTACAATAGTTATGTTCTTCCTCTCGGCCACCCCATTTTGCTGTGGGCTATGAGGTGCCTTCAACTCTCATTTAATTCCTTCCACTGCACAAAAGTCCTTAAACTCTTGAGAGAGATATTGTCCACCATTGTCGGTTCTCAAGGCCTTGATCTTCTTCCCTGACTCTTTCTCGACCAAATATTTGAACTCACAAAACTTTGTGAAGGTTTGGTCCTTCTTTTGCATGAAATAAATCCAACATTTATGAGAATAGTCATCAATGAAAATCACATAATACCTTTGCTTCACTGTGGATGCCGTCGAGAACGGTCCACACAAATCAGTATGAACTCGCTCTAAGATAGCCTCTACTCGACAGTCTTAATCATGAAAAGAATACTTGTTGTACTTTCTCAAGGTACAACCTTTGCAAGTGTCAACTTGCTCAAGTTTACCTTTGGGAAGTCCTATAGATATCTGCTGCATTATCTTCAAAGCCCCGTGATGCAAATGGCCCAACCGCCTGTGCCACAACTTGCCAATGTCTTGGATTTGCACCAATTCTGCTTTCATACTCAATGCTGCACAATCATCAACCTCTAGTTTATAGAGAGCCTTCACCCGAATCCCTATTCTCTTGGTCTGACCCATGGCTATGTGTCTTAGGAAAACCTTTCCTTTACTGAAGACAACATCGTAGCATTTGTCCTCCAACATCGCAACCAATACCAAGTTCTTCTTCAGTCCAGACACATACATCACATCTATCAAGGTGAGAGGAGTTCCATGTTCCCTTTGAAAAGAAACTGTGCCCACTCCTGAAACACTATACCTTTCGTCGTCACCCATCTCTACGTGTATCTTGAGGTATTTCTTCTCCAAGGCACTGAAAAAATTCTTATCACCGGTCATGTGGAATGAGGCTCCACTGTCAAGATACCAGACACAACCCATCATCAATGACACCATGCATGCAATGAGGGTAATGTTCATTTCGAACTAAGAGGCTAATGCCTCACATTCCGATCCTTCTAAGGATCACTTCTTGGACTTCTTCGATGGGAAATTAGTCGCATAATGCCCCATATTGTGACAATTAAAACATATTACTTTAGATATGTCACCCTTCTTCCCTCCATGAGAAGAATTCGATTTGAAATGGGAAGCTTTCCCCTTCCCTTTCCTTGCCTTGCTAAGGCCATATTTTCTTCATCATCATTCTTGGATGAAGAACCATCTCATGTGTTCCTCCTGATCTCCTCCTGCATAAGATCCGACCACAGTCGTTCCCAATCTGGCAGTTTCTCCATTCCATTCATAGAGTCCTCATAGCTATTCCAACTCTTTGGAAGGCTAAGGAGAGCGAGTCTCACCATATCATCATTGGCAGTAGTTATTCCCACACTGACAAGCTCATCTTTGTAGGTGGTGAGCTTGTTCAAATATGTGGAAATAGTATCGCCCTTCTCCATATTGATTCTTCAAAGCTTATCCTTGAGTGTCAATTTCATCTAACACAGGAAAGTGTTCCCTCTGCGGATAGAGGCAACCCCTCTAACCCTAGAGTGGGTCTAGTCAGAACAAAGACATATCAAAATTTGATTTCCTTAAACAGTCATTTTTGGAGGCCTACCTCAAACCAGTGGTCGATGAAGTTCCATTGCACTGCTCCAGCTTCGTTTCCTTCTCCCTAATGAGCAATTAACCTGAAAAAATACAAGGAAAATCACAAAGCACGTAGCAGGGAAACAACAATGATCTATTTACTCACAAAGTTAAGAATTCATGAGCTATCCAGTAAATTACATACAAGACATAGGAAAACATCATTGATTGTATTAATAATGAATTAAGAGCAATCTTACAGCCAAGTCTTGACGTTGCAAGCCTTCTCAGAGGGTCCAGTCATTATGTTTCTCAAGCATTCAGTCTTCAAGGATGAATCTCCCAACATACAATGTCTCTATCTCACTCATAAGCTTTAACACAAATTTAAGGGCACTCCACAACCTTCCACAAGCTATCCACAATCCTACACTTGTCACACCCACACCAGCTATCTATCAAACTCGAAAGCACTGGTAGCACTACCCAACCAAAAGAACTAGCAGATCATACCAAAGGTGAGTGCTTTAATAGGAGAAGGAGTCTCCATGAAATGTGGGAGGAGGAGCTCATCCTCAAGGAAGGTAGCACAAATGGTAGAACTACCATACCAGAGGGGGAAGGGAGACCCAAACTATCCCAACAACCAAGTCTCGAGACATCCAGAAGGCCAACTATTGAAACAAATTCGCCCAATATGGATCGTTCCGGGCCGTAAAATAATTCTTCGCAACGACATCGCTAGGAGGCAATGTATGCAGACCCATCGGCGCTATATACAACTCATAACCTCGCACCGGGTCTAGAAATCTGACCATCGCAGGAAACAGATGTACACCTGCGATGAAGTTGCAATGAAACCATTATGGACATGGGAAAGTCGCGTATATTAAGGTTTTACTCGTGACGAGGCAGAAACTTAGGGAATGAGGGTCAATTAGCAGCAATAGAGACCATTTGCTTAATCTTCTTACATCAGTGGGAAGATATTAACATGTTTATTTGACACATGACACAGCAGAAGGACTGAGATGAGGATAGTGACAAATTATAGTGTAATAGATGCCCCCTAAAGTGTAAAGCCTGAGAGAGTGGGAGGGGTGAAATGCTTTACGAAACTATCTGAACTGGAACCACCTTGAAGATCCTATAGGCGCAAGTAAAACTGATATCTGTGATAGTGAAATACATATAGTCTAGGCATGGACGCAGACATCCATAAGACATATGAAAATTGGTCTGTGGTATGGAGGTAGCGACCCAGTTGATAAGACCATAATAATGACAAAGGTATGGTCACAACCATCCATCAAAGGGTCATATATGTAATCATGAACCAATCCATACAGCCCGAACATATGTAATCTTAGTTCAAGGTCTTGAAACCCAACCGATCATAGTACAAATTCTATCATGTGAACAGATGTGCTGAAGTCAAACATGATAGAAAGTCGCTTGATTACCAGTCAATGATGAAAACCGTTAACAAGTGTGAGAGAAACCATCAATAATTCCAATGGCTGTCAAGGTACTGTGTAGTACAATCCACTAAGTGTGAAAAATGAACTGAAGTCGAACACCCATGGAATCATCCAATCGAAGTCTGTCGTTAGGCGTGAAGAACTTGCCATTGAGGCATGCAAGTTCCAAGGTACCAAAGGGGATCTCTAGGTCAATCTCCTGGATAATGAGCTGGTGTCGTCAGGAGACGATCTGTCACAGGAGGGCCATGATGTTTCCCCCATCAACAACACGAGATAAGGAACAAGTGGTAGATGGTGAAACAGAATATCAGAGGAGGAGGTAAGGATGTGAACTGTAGAAGGATTATACTCTTGAACATATCGGTGACACAACTCCAGAATGTGGCAACATTTTGGTACCAAGGGATCAGAGGCTTGATGGAGGCAACACAGATTAGACGGAATAAGACAAAATGGCAACCCAAAACCACAGAAGGCCAAATGACGATGTGTGGATATCCCAACCCGACAAGAAGCAAAAGTGTCGATGTTCAAGGGTGACTAGCTGCCGCAGATAACCAATGATGATTTCCAAATTTTCTCCCACCATTGCTAGCGAGTACCCCAATTAGTTTTGAAAACAAGCTTGAATGGGATAGCATATGCTTGTAATATAAGTTCGACCTTTGGTTGAATCCAACCTAGTAATAGCTTAACAAGCCCTACGGAGGAGAAGCTCGAGTCTCCTCATGGTGACGAGTCCAATGTCGTTAGGGTTTAACGAGTCCGACATAGGTAAAACTCAGAGTCTTTTTCATGTTTAGAGAGTTTGAAAAAGACACATAAAAGAAAACTCCAGGGGGGTCCTTTTTCATAGATTTGTGTCCCTCGAGCCCGAAAAAGTATAAAATGATACTTGAAAGAACCGCTTGACCATTACGATCAAGGAGTACTTTTGTAATTAGTGACCTCGATCCGAAAGAGTAGAAAAGTGATTGAAGACATGTCGTTTCATAACCAATATCAAACTTCAAATGACAAAAGTCTAGCAATATTTTCACATTTATACAGTCGAAAAAGAGCTCAAAATGGACCGCCTCTTATTTTGTTTAACAAGTCAAAAGGAACAACTCGACGATCTTTTCGTCTTTTAAGTCAGAAAAGAGCTTAAAGAGGACTTCGCTGAAAATATGGACCAAGTGTATATAGAGTGTGGTACGAGCCAGCCATTGCTATTTCTACACAAAACATTGCACCGTAAGATCCATTTGACATAAATAGATTATATGTGGAAATTAGGTCAAAACCCAAAAAACCCTAATTAGAAACACAACATAAAAGAAAAAACCCACACCCTAAAGTGTAATTTCTAATTTTTTCAAAAAACACTATAAAAGGGGGGTGTGGTAACTCTTTTTTTTTTACATTTACATTGTGCATTTTTACCTTTGGCATTTTGGAGTACAAACCTAAGCAGACTTCCAAAGTCGATTTTGGTATCAACAGTCCACAGTTTTGCCTAAAACTTTCTCCAAGTAAGTAAATTTCTCCTTGCGCTGCATTTTAGTAGTTTTTTTTCATGCAATTTGGTGTTAGATAGGTGGTTTTAGGCAGATTTTCAAATCTGAGTCTGCCTCTTGGTCCTCGCAGAAGATCCGCTTAGGTTAGTGACGACCGACCGTGGTAACATGTGTTACACTGAAATTTGTCACCATGACTATCTGCAGTTAATATGGCTCCATCAATAGTCATATTGTCCTCGTCAAGCCTCATACCTCTGCTCTTCATGTCAAACTTCAAAAAGAGAGAAAGTCACTTAAAAACATGTTTATCTCTGGGTACGCAGGTTCTCTCTACCTTGCCTGCGTGTACGCACTCCAAAACACACTGTACCTACGTACTTGTACGCTCTGTAAGCTAAAGGTTGGGTGCGTACCCCTGTAAAGGTCAAAAGGCGCGAGTTTCATCTTTAAAAAGTTACTTGTGGTCACTTCTAGAGCCTTCTAGAAGAGTGTTTGACGTGTATTGAGCGCCTCCAGATGGTTCATGCATTCCTATGATAGAGGAGCTTATCCCATCAAGAGAGGAGCTACCCCATCCAAAAGAGGGAGTATCCCATTGATGTTGGAACTGAATAACCTCCTCTAGAATACTATAAATACGGGCATTGGGCCAGAGGAGGGGAGGTTGAAAGCTGAACATTCTAAAGGGTAAATGCTGCTGGAATTAGGACTTCCATTGTTGACTTGTGAGGAGAGATCACTATCCTTCCTTGTTGCCATATTGGGAGTGGGTGAGGTTGTCAAAGTAGAGGAAATCTCTTGTTGGACCCTGGGAGGAGCTTGCACAACACCAAGGCTCAGGTTGTAATGGTTCCTTTTTTGTTTCCTTAATACAAATAAGTCCATTCTTCTCAATGATTTGTGGTTAATGAATTATTTCATGTACTCCTTGGTCTATGTGATGAATATGCTTTGTTTTATGAAATATTCAGGTGTTATGTAATCGTTTGCTTTGTTAGTGTATGCAGGTCTTAAAGGGAAGGAGGAGCTCATCTGGATCAGCAAGGCTGGACTGCTACAACAAGCGTTGGACCTAAGGTAAGATCGGAAAACACTTGATCTCTCATAGAATAATGTGTGTTTAGAGAAGGATTGCTCTTGTTTGGTTTGTTTGTCACTAGAGAGTCTTAGACTCCTGGGGAGGTTAGATTTGTCCGCAAATATAACTCTTTCCACATGACAGAAAGCTTCTTCCTTTTAATGTGAACCTTTTGTCAGTTCAGTTTTGGAGCTCTCTCATTACTCTCTCTCTCTCTCTCTCATACTCTTGGATACTTAGATTTTTCTTGGAGCACTCTTGCAGGGGGTAGCATACTTGGATTCTTGGAGCAAGAAGGCAAAAGAAGAGAAGGAAAGTGCAAGAAGGCATCGACATCAACAACTACATCAGATATGCTTGCAGGTACCAGTTACATGTATAATTTCTTCACTATTTTGGTATGAATGGCACATGCATGTGGTTTCTTGGTTGTGATCTATCATTGCAATGAAGGATTTCCTAGATTGATAGTGGATTGCTTAGCCTTTTCATTTCCTAGATAGCCATGGTGATTGTTGATTTAATTTCATTGTTTTGTTTTGGTTGGTTCTCATGTTTCCTTAGCTTGGGTTGAGTTACTAGTCCTGGAAGCCCTGGTTGAAAAAACACTCTGGAAGCCCTATAATATCTTGGGTTGAGTTACTAGTCCTGAAAGCCCTGGTTGGAAAAATGCTCTAGAAGCCCTTGGTGGATTGAGTTACTATTCCTGGAAGCCTTGGTTGGAAAAATGCTCTAGAAGCCCTGTATAAGCTGTGGGTTGAGTTACTAGTTCTGGAAGACTTGGTTGGACGATCACTCTGGGAGCCTTGGTTGGAAAAATTCCCTAGAAGCCCTGGAAGGCTTGGATCTAGACCAATCTGATGATGGTACGTCAAGGTAGAATAATTGAAGGTTATAAGTGATTCAAATATTGTTACACATCAAGTACATAACACTATTCATTGCATTTAACCTAATCTCAAAAACTATCAACAAGAGGTATGGAGGCTAATTTCTTAATTTCAAAATTTTAACATTAAGTTTGTTCCTAGGATTAATAATGCAGCCACAAACACTTTAGAAAGTGAGGCTACTAGGTTGTCACCACTTGGAGATGGTTTTTCTGTTGAAATTATTTATAAGCTCTCTATTTTGAACAACATAACTAATTTATGTGTGTTTAATGATAACCAATATATATACTTCACATTATGGAAAATGATAATATGTTAAAAGATGTGATAATTCATGAAGATGAGAAAAACAAATCTTTGAAAGAAGGAGTTGAAGTGCAATCACTTTCCTAAGGGCATGGCAACATTAGAAAATCTCTATCACTTGCATAATCATTTCAAAGGTTTGATGAACACAAAGACCCAAATTTCTGCACAAAAAAATTAACTTGGTTACTAAAGAAGATTCAAAGTATGTTAATCTTGATACATGTTTTTCCATTCAATAATAAGAATCTTTCATCTAGTTATTCAAATAATATTGAGATGTATTTTCTTGGACTTATCATGATTTGAAAACTTATGGCACATGAGCCATCCTACATGTGATACCGATTAAGCAAGGGGAAAATCCATTTCAACAAAAGTTAAGGAAAGTTCATCCTACACTTGAACCCTTGATACAAAAAAAAACTAGAAAAGCTATTGGAAACTCAGATAATATTCAAATTTCATCACTCCACTTATGTATCATACTTGGTCCTAGTTAGAAATAAGTCTAATGAAATATATTTATATGTAGCTTTCTAAAATATGAGTTGGAATCCTAACAAAGAAAACTACCCCATGCCATATATGGATTATATTCTTTGAATGGTATCTAGATAAAATTTTTCTCATTGCCTGATGGATTTTAGGTTATAACCAAGTACTAGTAGAATAACCTAACAAATTAAAGAAAACATTTAGAACAAAATGGGGTACATTTTGCATTCAGGAAAATTTCGTTTGGGCTTATAAATTTTGGTCCACTTTTCAATGGGCCATGGAAATCTCTTTTCAAGGAAGTGTGTTTGCATATCTGGATGACGTTATAGTCTTATCCAATAAGAGATTCAATCATCTTCGTCATCTCAAGAAAATATTTGAGTGATGTAGGAGATATTTCAATATATCATTAAACCCTAAGAAAATAATTTTGGAGTATCTGTGGGAAACCTTTTGGGACAAATCAAACAAAATAGTGCAATCAAATTCGACCAGAAATGGGTAAAAACCATTTCTCAGATCCCCTATCCCATAAACAAGAAAGTTGTGCTGTCCTTCTTGGGAAAGATAAATTTCCTTTGAAAATTTGCCTTTGACTAAACATAAATTTTTAAACCTTTGCAACATATGATTAAGAAGGACACACCATTTAAATGAGATCAGAGGGAAAATATGATTTCACCTAGATCAAGAAAGAAATAGTTGAGGCCCCAACATTGCAAAATCCACACTTTCATAAAGATTTCTTGTTATACATCTTCACTTCCGATACCTCAATCACAATCTTTTTAACGCAGAAAGATAGTCAAGAAAGGGAATGACAGGTATCATTTATGACTATAGGACTGTAGGTATTAGAATTAAACTATCCTACCATAGATAAATAGGATTTCATTCTACAAGGTATTGAAGCATTTTAGGCCTTATTTTCTTAAAATTCATCCCATCATCTTTGTTTCCCACCCAACTATTTGATCACATTTTGTACAACAAGAGTTGGGAGAATGAAGAGAGAAGTGGATGACAAGTTTACAGGAGTATGACTTAGAATTCAAGCCATTTCACACAATCAAAGGCCATGGTCTCTACCATATCATCGCAGAAGTAGTAAACTCAATAGAAGAGGATGCATATATCTCAGAACAAGAATTTGACATGTCCAACATGATCAAGTTTCCCCAAAAAATGAAACCTTGTCTAGATATGTTGGTGTGCAACAATATTTGGAGCAAGATACCTTTCCCTCTCATCTCTCAGTAGAGAAAAAAATGGAAATTCATCTCAATGAACTACCTTATCATCTTTCTCATGGTATGATTTTTCGAAAGAACTATAATGGTGTCTTGCTCATATGTTTAGAATCTCCATATTGAGAGAGGGTTGTAAAATATCTTCATGATGAACCAGATGGTAGGAATTACATGGGTGATACTACAATACAAAAAGTGATGTGGGCCAGATATTATTGGACCACACTATTCAAATATGCACACAATTATGCTCGTAAGTTATTTGTTTGTCATAGGTGTGTTGGTCATGACAAGATGTTAGCCGCCCCTCTACAACCCATTTCCATTGAAGAACCATTTCAACAATGCATACTAGATGTCATCAGAGAAATATTCCATATTTGTCAAAACAACATCTATATATTTTAATTACCACAAACTATTTCACCTAATGAGTTGAGGTCATTTTGTTAAGACAAGTGAATGATTAGGAGGTCATCTGCTTCATCAACCAGAATATGATTACCATGTTTGGCATTCCTATATCAATTGTATTTGACATTCCAACTTATTTTTGTTCATTGAAACTCTATGATTTTCCCTTGGAAAATAAAATTGTGTTAAATCATTCATCTAACTATTATCCTCAGGGAAACAATTTGGCTTTCATATCATATAGAAGACTATTTTCAGTGAGTAAAGGAACTAGCACAATTCTTTGATGAATGACTTATCGATTGACTGAGTAACACCTGAACCCTCTCTTGGAACCTCGCCTTACTTCTTTTCATATAGAAAATAAGTTATCCTATCTTTGAACCTGTTCCTCCTGGATTTACAACTATCTTAGGATTATTGAGGTAAACCATGTCCAATTATTCATAGTAGGATTGATAATGTCCTAAAATTAGAGGAAGACACATAGAAAACCAAGGATAATTTTTTCATGCATTATAATTGTATCAATAATTGTTTTAATAAGGAATTTGTAGGGAATAAATAATCTGCTGTGGGAGACCTAGTCTTGAACTAGGACAAAGCCCATGAAGAAAAGGGAAAACACACCAAGTTCCAATCCATGTGATTGAACCATTCACAATTCACAAAAATCTTGTCCACCATACTTATTAGCTCCAATATTTAGATAATAGGATTGAATCTATTTCGGTTAATTGCCAGTAATTGAAGCATTACTTTTTGTAACAACCTTGAGCTACATTTTTTTTCTATATGTATTATTTTCTTTCCTATCTCGTGTTGTTATTTTCTATTTTACATTACGTCGTGTCTTTTTTGTTTATTTTCAATGTTTCCTTGATCACTATACATAAATAAGATCTTGTGTGAAAGTGTTTTGTTTGGCTCTAAGAAAATGTGGTGAAAGTTTAAAAAGGCATTGTTACATTTGACAATGCTTGGCTAATTTTTTATCTCCTTATTTGTTTGGGCATGAATATCTACAAATGTTGATGATGACTGGATGGAAAATATGACTCATTCTGAATGAAAGCCTTAATGAATCTATGGTGCTCATACCTATTATAGGATCTTCATTCCATGAATCAATTATTATATTGATTTTGTTCTAATGTATCAACTCAATCGAGTAGAGAGGGGAAAAGAGAAAACTTATGCAAGAAAACTAATTTGAGAGGTATATATAGGAGTCTATACAAAACAAGGAACAATGTCTCTCACTCATAAAATAAGTTGGTATCCTTCTTCCTCCCTTGGAAAAATAAATTCCCATAAGATGTGAATGTGCATAATAGTATAAAATAAATGAAGGTGAAAGAATAAAAAGGCTTCCTGAGCATAGAGGTGAGGCAAGCAACTTCACCGAGGTATTCAAGATGCCTGCCAGTAGAGAAGTAGTTCTTCTGATTCCTTGAAGTGACTTTGATGCTGTAGTGAACAAACCTACTAGCAATGAAGCAATACTAGAGATGACACCAAAAATTTAAACATCTTAAACTTGTGAAAATTATATGATCCTTCTCCCTAATCAAAACAACTGAAGTTTGACTATTTTTATGAAGTGTGTTAAGTCACAAAAAGGATACGAGAGACTGCATATTTAACCAGAATAAGTAAGGAAGTTGGGTTGATCTATAGAACTTGAAAATACTTCCCAAAATACTATACTTCATGCTTAAAGTTATACCTAAATAGAGAAGTTGAGTTTCTTCTAGTGAAATGCCAAGTGTTGTAGTTGCTACAACACCCTCCAAATTTTTTACTTAATTTAAATTTGGGAACCCCATAAAAATCATGTGAACTGTCATTTGAAGTCATTAAAGTCATGTGTGATTATATTTTTCTAAGTTTTCAAGTCTTCCTCTAGAAAAATCTAAGTGTCAATGCACCATGATTCACAAGTCTAAGTGTTGTTCCCTTCATAGCCCATTTTCCTAAGATAGGCTTAGTACACTTATTGGATATAGTGTAGCGCATTTCTTAACAAGAGGTTGAGTTAAATTTCTATCGATAGTTAGAGTGAACTTCTTGGGAGGAATCCTAGCATGCTCCTTGATGACAGTTGGAGCACACTTCTTGATAACAATGAGAGCACATATTCTAGTGATAGTGCGAGGTCATCTTCTAGAGATAGTGATTTCACACTCTCCAAATATATCTAGAGAATTTTTTCTAAATATATAATTACCACATTCTCTAGTGATATTTATCTTACCCTTATCCCTTTATTTTTGCATCATTCAAAAGCGCATTCTCAAACCATAATTTATTCTTATCCTATATAAAGATAATAACCTAGACCTTATTCCACACATTTATCTTTCTCTTTGGAGCTCTATGCACTTTTGGAGCATAAGGAGAATTATCCACTATTGGTTGCAAGTTTCCCATCTTCCAGTAAGCTTCCTTAATTTCTGCACTTAGAAATTTGTCCTTTCTCAACTATCGCACTTTAAAATTTCACTCTTACAAGTGTCACTTTAGTTCTTGCAGACTTATTTTAGTGTAATTTCATATTCTAAAGTATTTTTTCATTCCCATCATGATTATGATTGTACATATGGGTGTTCATGTTAGTCTTTTCTTTCTTATGATCCATCTATCCTTCTCTCCTTCAATAATCAGTCGATTTTCTTAAGAAAATATTCTCTTCTTGCATTGTGGCAACACTTAATGATTTTATCCTTCACCAATGAATTGTGATCTCCTAGACAATAAGCCATCCAATCCTTTTTTCTTAGATCTATGACCTACACCCATCAAATGGATTGTCTCTTTAGTGAATAACTTAGCACACTTCCAAGCGACAGTCTCCAATCCTATGTCCACTAGACTTGTGACCCACACCCAACACTAATAGCCTAGCCTCTTTGTAGCACAAAGTGCATTTCTAGAGCCCAAGGAAACAAGATTTTACAAATGATGATGCCACCTATGCCCAAGAGGAGCCTTTACGAGAGTAAGAGCACATTTCACAATTCTAGAGCCCAAACATGTAACCATTGTCTATTGCTTGTGTGTATTTCACAAAAAACAAATATCTATTGCAAGCCTTATCACAGAGGGAACTTCTAGTAGCTAGTGAGACCACCCTTGCCTAAATATTGTATTATTGTGCTTAGAACCAATGCACTGCCCAGTCATAGTGACTTATTTTTGTATAAATAAATAAAGATAGAATATGTGGTTTTCTGGGAGTACTTTGTGTTTTCCATGAGTGAATTCCGATTTCAAGGCACAAATAATTTGGACCCTATTAGTTTGTAATCTTCCACCAACACTATGCCTCCAAATATTCACTAAGGCCCAACAAGATAGGAAACTAAAAGAAGTATCAAAGGTGTCGTGGAGAGTGTGATACCCATTCTATCATACACAAGTTCTTCATTGGTAAGTACACCACCCTAACATGGAAGATGATTTTCAAATACTTTATCAAGGATTATTTCCTAGAAGAACTAGATGACAAGGAAGTTTACATCAATGTCAAGAAGTCCTCATTCTACAAGATTCTAGTAGGTATCTAATTTTACCTTATGGCGAAGTGATAATATGGATACTGCAACACCTAGACTCCAAGAATATGATCCTTAGTAGTGCAAGTGGGAAATATATCAGTACATATCAACCCCATGACCTTCACTCTTATTACAAACTTCCAAAGACAGAGAAGAAATTGAATTCAAAATTCTATGCTGCTTGTCATTCTTAGTTTGTTATTAAGGATATTCTTAAGACATGGTGGCAGGAGCTAAGCAAATTCTTCTAGAACCTTGATGGAATTTATAGAACATTTTCGTTGAGAAAAGTGTATCAATACTTCATGGATATGTGTTGTAGGTTGTATGAGAATGAAAGAACAAACCTCTTTAAAGAAATATGGGTTTATATGGACTACCCATGTGCTTAAGAGGGAAATATTTTCAAATGGTTAAATATATTAGCCCAACAATTACATAGGAATGTTGCAAAGGAAAAAAAGGTCTCACAAGGCAAGGAACACAAGTTATTCATGTTATCCTACTTGCTTAATGAGATTTTTTCTAAAACCAAATTCCCCCGTCTAGAGTGGAAATGGACTAAGAAAAAACCTCCTGTTCACACTTATTGCAAGATAGTATTAGAGGTGGACTATAGGGGAGTGTATGAGAAAATAAATTATAACTTCTTTGTCGTGATTTATCAGATGATATTTGGGGTTGAGGCACCTTGCATGACTGACAAGGGTAGAGAAGCTATTATGGAAGTTGTATATTAGTTTACATATTCTCAGGGAACATTCATCATAGCCTTCAGAGCTTATAATTGTCCGCATATTACACTAAATTATGTAGAAAAAAAAGTATTCACCGAAATATTTGATTACCAGTTATGCACGGGGTTGTCATAGAAACTGCAAAAGTCAAAGAAGTAACCTTGTCCAATCTTCCCTCTACAGATAGGTTGTTATGAATTGAATAATTTGAAGGTGTAGGAAAAAAACACTATGCAAAGTTGAGGTACACCTGTCCATATGCATCTCTTTCTTAGGAAGATGAATAAAAACTAAGAACTAGTATAATTCTGCTAGAACAATTAGACCCAGTGATGATGCAATACCTTCACACAATTCACATGTTATATATTGATCAGGAAGGTACCCAACAAGAATTGGTTTCTTAGATTAATGTCAATCCAAAGAGAAAGCAGGGACATGATGTTGAGAAGATAGGAGTAATAAATTCAAGTCTCGGCCACACAGTAAAAGTGAAATTGAGGTAGAGAAGAAAAGGAAGTAATGGGAGGAAGCTAGAAAAATGTAGCATGAGGAATATCATATGTAGAAAGAAGAGAAAGAAAAAATAAGTGAGAGGGCATGCAACAGAGGAAAGAAGAACTATAAAATAGGAAAGGGGAGGAAGCTCCAAAGAAGAAACAATATGAATCTCTCAAAAAACATAAGGAAGATGAGGATTAGTGGAAGCTATAGGTTGAAGAAGGAAAAAGGAGGAAGCAGGAAGAGGAGTTTACAAGAAAGTTAGAGGAATATTTGTAGGCCTAGGATAAAAATAATGAACAATAGGAAGATAACCAAGAGGTAACCAATGATATAATCATACAATATTTGAAAATTTGGCCCTCGACTCCTTGAACTGGTGGGAACCCTTGTTTCATTGATTCGGGGATTCATCCGCCACTTGATGATAGGGTTATGGATATCTCCAATTTTACCTTAGATGAGATGAAGAACAAGATCATATAGGAAAGGAGGAGGTACTTCCCAAGTGATCCATATCATCTTGTTTCCATCAACATATAAAATATTATTGTGTCAAACATCATGACCAATCTTAGACTAGACACTTTAGTAAATGCATCCTTTGCAGTAATCATACAAAAGAACACTAATTCATAATGTAAAAGAAGGAACAACTGGAGAAGGAATTTTCTAGTACAAAGTAGTAGATTGATCATCTTGTTGCAAAAAATCAAAGCACGTCTTCCACCTGTGCTAGAAGAGAGGGATTATAGGCATGCATACTTGAAGAACTCAAGCAATTGGAAGACATAATGAAGCAATTGTATGAAGAGATTATCACTTTGTATAAGGTAGTTTTGCCTCTATATCAAGTTTAGAAAGGTTTGCAGGAAAACTCAAGAATCTTAAAATTAGCTTATACTTTTGTAGACATGATCTACGAATGGAGTGCCAAGTACTTAAATGTACCTATATAATTGGTTATAAAAGGAAGGTATGAAGTTGAAATGGACAAAGTGGAGATAAGAATGTTTACGTAGAATTATGACCAACTTAACAACTATGTAACAAACACTATCTTATCAGAAATGCAGTTTCACAACGGATTGGAAGCCATGGTGCGGTTACACAAAATACCTTCTATAGGTGCACTAGGGGAGGTAAAACATAGGAGAACTATCATGAAAGAAATAGAAGAATACTTGGACCATATTAGATATGTGACCGCATTGTGGGCTCCAGTATTGCAGCGATAATGCTGCAACTTCTGGGACTCCCTTCTTTACTTTTATCAACCCTGTTGTTCGTAACAAACTTGGAAGCGATGGTGCTGTATGCACAAGTACTAGCTCTTGTCACAACCGTCACTTGGTCAGCTGGCACAAGTCCGCTAGGGCTTTAGCCAACTTCTATAAGCTCTTAGAAGAAGCTTGTAAATGATGGATGAAAGCTAACTCAAAGGGGAGCTAATCTACTTGCGGAAAGAAACTGAAATCCAAAGAGGAATGCAAACCCTAGCAAACCCTAATTCTACCAGCTAGTTCTATTGATGCAACAATGAGAATACAAACTGCTGAATGAGATTCCATTGACTTAAAAAAGGGGAAATGCACATGTCTTAGTCTTCTTTTGTTCTAGAAATTATCTTTTTGTATTTTCTTGATTAAGTGTCGATTTTCACATGCATATGCTTGAACTGTGCTTCATTGTGCAGGAGTGGATAAAAGAAGAGGAATGCTTGGAAATAGTTGGAGAGGCTCAGAGAGGGTCTAAGGAGTCCCTAACACTCTTCCCCGGAGTCTCACAAGGTTTGGCTATCAGAAAACCTCACTTGTGAGCTTCTACAGGAAGTCTGCAGGGGTTCTACAAGAAACTTCAGAATTTCTACAGGAAACTTCAAAACTTCTGTAGGAAACTTGGAAGTCAGTTTTTAGGAGGGTGGATGAGTGAGGGAAGGTGCATGGATGGATCTAGAGGTAGGATAGGGGTCTAAACATGGCCTAAGGACTGGTGGGTGGTTCGGTGGAAGGCTGACTTGGCTCGAAGATGACTAAGGCAATGATGAGCAAGAAGGTAAAGTTTCGTAGACAGAAAGGATAGATGGGAAAAAGGGCAGCTTAGCTATGAGACAGAACAGGAGGTTTAGATGATGCTTTGGGAGGATGGATGAAGGAGGAGGATACCCTGCACAGTGGGCCTTGATCAATTCTACAAAAACCTGCAAATGATCAAATCCTAAACTAATCTGTTCTATCCATCAATCAACATAAATGAGCAGCACTTTATTTGGGAAGAAAACCTTGTACACCATCTATGTAAGGAAACATTTCAGATGTCCAAACCCATGAATAACCTATACAACTAAAACAAGCACACTAAAGGATTGCATAAGCAGCAGACTAGTGTTTTTGTAAGGCAACATTGTTTCCTCAATTTCAGCCCCAAATCCAATAAGGCCGAGGTGAAACCAGGAGTGTAGTTGTTTCTTTTTCTTGGAGATCTTGTTGTTATTATTCTACCAAAAAATCTAAACCAAAGTCATGCATAAACAATAATCTACTCCAGCATCACAACGAAATCTACTTAACAACAATGTGTTCAAATGCATAAAATAGAAAAACAATGATACATAAAGGAAAAGCAATGATACAGAGAGGAGGTCCTAGGCTCTCAGGTTAGGCCCAACCCTGAGAGCTTTGGCTCCTATGAAAAACTCAGACTTGGTAGGAAACCAAACTGCTTCTCATTATCCAAAAGGATTCATAACAGTTATGCCAAAAATGGCTACAAAGGAACAAAATAAAGCTGCTGTAGCACTGAAGTGCAAAGTACACAATAGGTTCAAAAGTCTTTTTACGAAGGCTGAGGCCTCAACATTTATAGATAACGAGGGACCTAGCTGGCCTCCTCAATCTGTGGAATTTGGCTGTCAAACTGTGAGTCAAATAGTCCCTTTCTAAATGCTGATTGGCTGCCTTCTAGATTCGGCTTGGTGGTCTTTAGAGCTCGGAGCTGAAGGTGAGAATCCCAAGGAAGGGTCATTGAATGTTGTAGAGATCCCTCCTTCAAGTCCTAACTTCAGGCTTGGTTGCCTTATAGCTCATGATTGCTTTGACTTTGCTCCAATATACGTCAAAAACCTGAAATAGACACATGTTAACCACCTAGGAAAAGTAACTTCCCTTATTCGTACCAAAGACACAAACATACTAAAAATAATGCATAAACTATAGAAAATGACGGATTTGAATAAGGGCTGAACAATGAAAATGAGGCCAAATGAGCCCAAATTGTTACCAATTTTGGGGCTCATCATCACCCCCCTGCTAAAAGGGTTGCTCATCCCTGAGCAACTAGTCCAACTCCTCATATTTCATCACTTTGATGGCCACTTTCACATCCCAGGCTTCTGAAGTAGTGTCCTCAACACTGTCATGAAATCCAGCCTTCCTCTCCACTTCTTCCCATTGCTTATGCTCCTCCTCTTCTGAAACTCCCTCTAATAATCCCAACAGCAAGGGTGGACTTAGCTTGAGGCCTATCCAACTGGCTTGGAGGTTCTGCATAGAATTCTTGTAGAGAGGTACCCGTGCAAAAGCCTCCCTCATCCGAGTTGGAGTGTGATATTCTCGAATCTTGAGGCTGTGGGACAATGTGTTCCACCTACGAGTGCAAGCATGAACACAATTGTCCCCAAGTAACCTCTCCATATCCTCGAAGTGTGCTATGGCCTGGGCCTGATGATCCATGTAATCTAGTAATCCCTGGTAATTGGTTTCCAAGTGCTGGTGAGCGGATATCAGTGCTGTGGGGTCCCCTGGCTCTGCTCTGATCAGTAGTGGTTCATGTAACTCCTGGTCCATGATATTCCTGACCTCAGTTGCTCTCTTCTCTTCATGATTTAACCATGAGGTCATTGCCATCAGTTGCATGTCCCCTACGGCTGTGTTGGGGTCCCATGAAGTGATGTTTGGAAGGGCCAAGTTATGGAGGTAAAACTCCGAGAGCTTGGCCTTATCTTCTGAGGAACTGGTGTTACATAAATCTGTGAATTGCTGGGGGTTCTGGATATGAGAGATACCCCTCTATGCCAATGTATTAATTTGTAACTGTAGCCACTGGTCCCGGAGGTACAGGCCATAAGATTTGGCCGGCTGCCTACATTGAAGTGCTTCTATCGTCCAACAGGCCATGCAGGCCAGTTGTGCCTCCTTTTCTTGCACATGTTGCCTTAGTGATTGTATCTCAATATCTGCCTGCAGTCCCCTTTCCTGTAGCTGCTGGTTGAATTCCTCAAGATCAACTTGCATCTCTTCTTCCCCCTGAGGCTCTGCTGAGGGATCCTTGGCCACCATGCCCTTTTCTTCCCCTTGTTCCTGCAGCTGGAGCTGCTGCCTGAGCAGCTCATTTTCTTCTCTCAATTTGGCTTGCTGGGAGCTTTCCACATGACTTACTCTTGCCAGCTCCCTTTGTGCTTCCTTGAGCCTTTCCTCTAGAGGCCCAATATCCGCTACTCCCTTAGATTTAGCTATCCTCATCCACGTGTGGGTTCGTACCCATTCTTCTTCTAGTGCTAAAAACAATGGCACTGTAAACTTTTGGGGAATAATTCTGCCTGCTTCCAAAAAGTTATTATAAGAGCCCAAGTTGGGTTGTGGGCTTGGCTCCACGATAACATCAGGTTTCTCCTCCTTTGGTGGTGACTTGGCTGCTCCCTCCTCCTCTGGTGGTGACCCAACTTCCTTCTCCTCCATCTGCTCAGTTTCCTTGAGCCTAGCCATAGTTTCCTGTAGAATGGTCTCAGCATCCTGTAGAGAGGCTTGTGAGCTCATTTTTTCCACTCTGTCCTTCCATGAAGATGTTTTCGGGCTCCCCCTCTCATAAGTAATGGAGGCTTTGGAGGGGGACTTATCCCTTGGCGTGGTAGGAGTATCCACAATAATGAAGGTTCTTTGGATGGAGGCTGGGGTCTGCCAGTCTTAATTCTCACACTCCTTCTTGCTTTGAAATATAGAGGAGTCTCCCGTTTTCGTTTTTCTTTTGGCTTGGGGGGAGTACTTAGGGCGGCCAGTACAGCTGCTGCCTCCCTAGCTAGGATTTCAACTGATTTCTCCTGTTGTTGTTCTCCTTTCGGACTTCCTGTAGAAAGTCTTGTAGTGGTTGCTTTCTGGCTTCCTGTAGAAGCCGTTTTCAATTTTCCTGTAGAGGGACCTTGCTGTTTCCCAGAAGGAATTCTCTGCTCCCTCCTTGTAGGACCACTCTACTGCTTCCCTGTAGGAGCACTTTGTTGCTTCCCTGTAGGAGCACTTTGTTGCTTTCTTGTAGGGGTACTCTGCTATTTTCCTGTAGGAGTACTCTGTTGTTTTCCTGTAGGAGTACCCTGCTGCTTCCCTGTAGGAATCGAGGGCACAGTTTTAGCCTGCTTGGTTGCGGGAACTTTTTCTTTCGTCTTGGCCGAGGTAGCCTTAGGGGCGCCCTTACTGTCCTGGACTTTCTCAGTCCGTTCTGCCCTGCTCTGTAGTCATTTTTCTCTGGGCGTTGGGGCAATCCCATCATCCCCTGTTTTGGCAGCTTGCTTTACTGGTGTTCATTTTTGCTCCTTCTTGGGAGCTTTGCCCTGGGTGTCATATCTTTTGGTCTTCTTCTCGGCCTGAGTAGGCTCCTTCTCTTCACTGCTAGAGGAATTAAGCCTTTAGCTAAAACTCGGATGTCATCATCCTTTGTCATATTCCGGAAAATTTCCCATGAGAGAGGGACAGTGAAAGTGTGGAGTGCATCTTCCACGAGCTTTATAAGCCCATGATGTGCTAGCTGGTCTGGTGTCCCTTCTCTGAGCTTGGTGGCACATTCAGTCATGGACTGCAAAAGGAAGTATGGAATGCTCAATTTCTGCTCTGAGGGGAGGTCCATGTGGTGCCTGAGTTCTGTGAGCAGCCGAAAGTGATAACCATATATGATACTAAACCGCCCCTCGCAAGTGATATACTTCATAATTTGGAGGCTGACTTCACTCCAGAATGGCTGCAGGCTAGTCCTCCTCACTCCATTTTTATCCTTTGAGAATTTCTCTTCAGGCAAGAAGAATTTTTCTTTAGCCTTCTTACCCAGCTTCCTTTCCTCCTTATCCCACGGGATTCCCATTGGAAGATCAGTCACCCTGCTGATGAGCTGCGATGTGAGTCTGAGGGTTAGTCCCCTGAAATTGACGATGGCCAATGTTTTTGACTTCGGCTCCAGGGACCGAAGGAATTCTTCTGTAATTTCATCGTCGTGCCCCTGGAGCTTGTCACAAAATGACATCCATTGTGCACGGGGGAACAGTTCTACCACCTCAGGGGTCTCCCATAACTTCTTTGAGTCTGATGGTTCCTTACAAATGAACCCGCCCGACATGAAAATTCTGTGTTCGCGCTCTTAGTCTGAGAATTCTGAGCGGATTCTTTCCTTAGAGCGGAAAAAAAAATACCTTTGGTCGATTACCTTGCTGAATTTGCCTGCTCAGATGTACAGAAGAAGGATTTGGAGAATTTCCACTTGGAGCGTAGAGATACGTCTCCGTTATACACGCAGTGGCATAAAATTTACAGTTTTGACAGTATTTCAGCAGGGTATCACCCTCTACAGGAAGGAATTTTCATTCATGCGTGAAGAAAGTTGCTCATGCAGATGACTACGATGATTCTAGCAGCGACGCATATATCAAACCAGACAGAATTTCACTTTGAATTTTCCTACCCCTTTTCTATGTCGATTGCACCACCTTTGAAAAGAAATTTTCTTTGCATGGGGAGGTTGAATTCTGCCTACATCTGAAATTCACCACTGCGGATGCTGCGTTTCCTGTAGTGCAGTTTCCTGTAGGAATTCGTTCTCGGCTTCTGGAGGAGTTTACGGCAGCACAGGACCAGTCTAAGTGGCAGCAGGACGCTTGAATCGGGCAGAAGACTTCGGGGAAATCACTTGCAGAGGAAGAGGACGCACATTCGGCTAGGAAACGGTTGTTTTACAAATGTCTGCAATGCGTCATAAAAATCCACCGGCCGATTTCGAATTGCTGCGTAATCCATGGAGTGGGGTTGAGCTGTCCCTGATTGTCCATTGGCCGACGTCACTGTAATCATATCCCAGCGTGCCCCTGACCACCAAATTCTCTCCACTGGAGTTACCACCGCCAATATTGCCATACCTCCGCTTCTTCCCGACGGGACATTTCCCACGTGCCAATTATTCATCCTTCCTGCACAATCGATCTAGTTTGGATCCTACGAGGCCGCTTGACGGGATGTGGTGGCCAGTTGAGTGGCAACCAGCCTTGTTCAATCTACCCATTTTTAAAGTTGTGCACATTCAGAGTATATTTTATGCTATGGGACGAAATAAGGTTAGTTACTTACCTGTGTGGCCGTGGATGTGATTTCTTCCAGGGTTCAAGACGATGGATGCCGGATCTGCATGCTGCTGCTCTGTGGTCAGGTGCTGCAGATTCCCTACATTGGCTGCTGCTGGTTGGGAGTCTTGGAGACTTGTTCCTCTGGTGGCAAACATGGCATGCACCAATCCTGTGAGCTGCTGGTGTCTTCGTGGCAGGTACTCCAGCTGGATCAGCTGCTACAGGATTCCTGTAGGACATCCTGTAACTGTTTCTCCTCCTGGGGTGCATTCTGACATAATTCGACTCTTATTGCATTGGTGAAAGGTCTTGAGGTCGCCTAACAGGTGAGCACTCGAGCCTCAAGAGACCTTGTTTCTGAAATTGAAAAGAAATACAATTTTCCTTATTTGAAAAATAGAGCTTTCTTTGCATGTGCAGGTATGCTTGCTCAGATTGGAGTGGTGGTAGTGAAAAGAGGTGGAGCGAGTGGGGGATGATAGAAAAGGGTGGTTGCGTGCCCCCTTAGTCGACTTAAAGCTCCAATTCTCTCTTTGTAGTTGATTCTAGCCCACTCAAACGTTCTACAGGAAGTTTCCTGTAGAAATACAGAACTTCCTGTAGAAAGTCCTGTAGCTTCCTGTAGAAGGCCAAACCATGATCTGATTGTGCCCGAACTTTGCAAAAATGAGTGTTCATGGTGGATGTGCATGAGAGGCTGTCTGGTAGCTTGATAGGAACCTGTGTCTGTGAGTTGACAGTCCTCCTTTGGTGCGCTGTATACCTGCAAAACTTCAAAGATCAGCTGATTTTTTCTTCTTGTTCTCTTTTGCTTTTTTTTTTTTATTTTTCTCTTCTTTTTTTTTTAAGAGACAGCAGGGGCGCCTCGATGAAGTTTTCACCCCTACTACCTGCCTCGAGCGCCTTGAAAAGGTTTTCACCCAAGGATCTTTTATTCCCATTCTTTCTCTTTTTTTTTTTAGAAAGACAGCAGGAGCACTTCAATGAGGTTTTCACTCCTACTACCTGCCTTGGGCGCCTCAGAAAGGTTTTCACCCAAGGATCCTTTTTTTTTTTTTTTTTTTTTTTTTTTTTTTTTTTTTTTTTTTTTTTTTTTCAGAATATGGAATGAGGCTCAGGGTGTGCCCAAAACAGAGGTAGAACCCTTCTCTATGACCAGCACTTATTTTTTTGACGAATGCTTGCCTTAACAGAGGCTTCCTGTAGATCTTGAGTCGATGTCCATTGACGAGCATGGGGATGGCTTCTTCATCAATAGTTCGGATAAGAACAGAGCCATTATCATTACACTTTTCTACTGCATATGGTCCCAGCCACCTCGTTCTCATTTTTCCCTTGAAATCCTTATGTCTGGAATCATATAGTAGCGCCCAATCTCCCGGCTGGAATTGTTTGTCATTGAGGTGCCGGTCATGCCACACCTTCCTCTGAAGTTGAGTCACTTCTGAGTGGAGGAGGGCCTGCATTCTAATTTCATCTAACCCATTCAGCTGCATTAACCTTTCTTGTTGAGCATGACTGAGGTCTAGGTCCAGCTGAGCTGCCATTCTCAAGGTGTTGTACTCAAACTCGATTGACAGCAAAGCTCTCTTTCCATAGACCAGCTCATAGGGTGTGAAACTGGTGGTGGTCTTCCAAGTGGTGTTGTAGGCCCAGGTGGCCTCAACCGGGCGATCTGCCCAATCCTTTCTGCTGCTGCTCACCACCTTGGTCAAGATCCCCTCTAATTCTCTGTTGGTGGCTTCCACTTGCCCATTCGCTTGAGGATGATATGGGGTGGAAGTCCTATGCTTGATTCTGTGATGAGAAAGGAGATCTTCAATCAAATTGGAGGTGAATTGGCTTCCTTGATCGGTGACTATCTCTCTTGGGTAGCCAAATTTGTAGAAAATGTTTTCTCTTAAGAACTCGGCCACCTTTTCTTCTGTTGCTACTTTGATTGCTTTGGTCTCTGCCCACTTTGTCAGATAATTTGTGCACACAATGATGTAAGACCTTTGCCTTGAAGGAGGGTTGATAGGGCCCAAAAAGTCCATACCCCACTTCTCAAATGGCTCAAGAGTCACCTGAGGTTGGAGAGGCATTTAATCCCTTGGGGTTGGCTTCCCCATCCTTTGGCATCGGTCAAATTGGCTGATATATCTTCTGACATCTGCATGAAGAGTGGGCCAATAGTAGCTTGCCTGTAGAATCTTGAAGGCAGTTCTCTTGGCTGCAAAATTTCCTCCACAGGGTCCATCGTGACAAGTTAGGAGGATGTCAAAGACTTCCGCCTCCCTTACACAACGTCTTAAGATCTAATCAGGGCCAAGTTTGAACAAGCTGCCCCCGGTCCAAGTAAATGAGGCACTTTTTCTCACGATTCTGCTCTTCTCCTTCGAGGATAGATGCGGAGGGAACTGTGCTGAGACTAGATAGTTTGCTATATCAGCAAACCACGGGGAGGGTATGGAGATGGCAAACAGATGCTAATCTGGCATCTGGTCATCCACGGTTCCTTCTTCACCTGCAGGAAAATCCAGTCTAGACAAGAAGTGAGCAACAACGTTTTCTCTACCTGGTTTATCAACAATGGTCAAATCAAACTGTTGCAATAAAAGTAACCATCTAATAATACGAGCATTCACATCAGGCTTATTCATTAAATATCGGATTGCAGCATGGTCAGTATGTACAAATGTTTGATAGCCAGTGATATAGTGTCAGAACTTGTTCAGGGCATGGACCACAGCCAGGAACTCTTTCTCAGTTATCATATAATTCACTTTTTCCTTAGATAAGTTTTTACTGACAAAGTATATAGCATATGGGAGTTTTTCTTCAACTTGTCCTAAGGCTGCCCCTATGGCTTTGTTCGAGGCATCAGTGTGGATGTGGAAAAGTAGGGTCCAGTTTGGGCTTCTCAGAATTGGAGTAGACACCAACTTATCCTTCAACTCATTCAGAGCCTTCTGACAGTCATCCGACCATTTAAACTCAATATCTTTTGCTAAGAGGCCAAACAATGGCGAGGCTAGCTTACTAATGTCTTTAATGAATCTGCGGTAATACCCTGCTAAGCCTAGGAAACTCCGGACATCTCTCACCTTTTGAGGAGGTGGGACCCTTTTGATGATAGCAACTTTATTGGGATCCACCTGTAACCCCTGGCGAGAAATGGTATGGCCTAACACGGTCCCTTCAGTCATCAGGAACTCACATTTCTTAGGACTGAGGGAAAGGTTCATCTCAATGCACTTGCTCAAAACTTTTCCCAGGTTGGACAAGGCTTCCTGGAAGCTAGATCCGTAAGGAGTAAAGTCATCCATATAGATTTCTACCGAATCATGGACCAACTCTGCAAAGATGCTTAACACAGCCCTCTGGAACGTGGCGGGGGCATTACATAGCCCGAAGGGAAGAACACAGTAGGCAAAGGTACCCCATGGACAAGTGAAAGTGGTCTTATCTTGGTCTTCCGGGCTGATTTGAATCTAGTTGTACCCACTGAAACCATCTAGGAAAGAGAAAAATCTATTTCTTGCCAGACCATCCATCACTTGATCTATGAAAGGTAAAGGGAAGTGGTCTTTCTTGGTGGCTTTTTTCAACTCCTTGTAGTCCACACAGATTCTCCATTTCCCATTTTTCTTAGGCACCAACACTAGAGGGGAAACCCATTCGCTATCCGAGATGGGGTAGATGAATCTCGCATCCAACAGTTTTTGCACCTCTTCTTTAACAATGTCTTTGAGGGCTGGATTCATCCTCCTATGGGGTTGCCTAACTGGTTTATAGTCCTCCTTGATGTAGATATGATGAGTGTAGACTGAGGGATGGATTCCCTTCATCTCCTTGTAGCTCCAAGCAAAGGCCTCCAAATGGCGGGTCAAGAGACTACATAGTTCCTTTTCCTGAGAGGGAGAGAGAGAGGAGCTTATCTTCAAGGTCTTCTCAGGGCCAAACTCCACATTTTTAACTCTGGGGTTGGTCGGATTAGTGGAACTTAGGTCTACTAAGGCATTGGCCTAGGTGTCTTCCACCAATTCTTCCAAGGATAGCTCACTAGGGGGAGGATTTTGGAGTAAGTTTTCAATAAAATCATCCTTGGTTGGAGGACCTCCCTTGCTGGCTTCTACTGTGCATAATGGTGTAGAGTAGAGTTCATCCTCTTCTTCTTCTTCCAACCAGAGGGGTAAGTCATGTTCTAGCAGAGGTTGGGCAGGAGGGTATAGGACCAGCTATTTGGACATAGGCCCATTTTTGATGGTCATGCTTCAAGCTCAGCAGCTAATGTAAGTGTCTGTAGTGGCCAACCAAGGCCTTCCCAAAATGAGGGGATAACCTGTGAGTTTTTCCTTAGGCTGGAGGATCAAAAAGTTTGCAGGGTATTCCCAGGAGTCAACAGAGACCAAGACATCCTCCACAATCCCTTCGGGAGTCACGGTGGGTCGGTTTTCCAATTGTAGCACTGTTGAGGTCCTCCTTAGGGAACTCTGAAGATTGAGCTTAAGCATGGTATCCTTAGTCATCACATTGATGGCAGCCCCTAGATCAATCAGAGTGTGGGGTATAATGGTGCCATTGATGTGGACATCAACTACAAGGCTCTCGGGGTCCAAATACTTCGGACATATTACCTGCCCCAACATGAGATTGGACAGTTGTCCTATGACATTGATGGTCGAGGCATCTTTCTTTCGCCTACCTAGGTGCTTGAAACAATTATCTTTAATCAATTTGTTGTATATTGGTACATCTTTGATGGCCTGGAGAAGTGGAATTTTCACACACAACTGCTTGATTTCTCCCAGAAGCTCATCCTCCTCTAGGTTGGGTTGTGTAGTTGCTATGAGTCGCTCAGGAAAGGATGGAATGGCTTGGGGTTCACTTTCCTGTCTCTCTTCCTCCTCTTCTAAGGGAGGAGGTTTGCGTTCTGCAAGGACTTTCCCAGATCGCAGGTTGATCTCCTGGATCTCCACAACATAGGTAGGGCATGTTGTCTCCCCAGTATTTACCTGCTGGGCCTGTCTGTTGTTGGGGTTCGGGTTCGGTTGAGTAGGCATTTGGGGTTTTTTTGGAGGAGTAGGAGGTAATGGTTGAGGTTGAGTCGGTGGTGGAGGAAAAATGGCGGGAGGAGTGTTGTATTGGGGCCTCCACCCCGGTTGAGGTGCATTCCACTAAGGTTGCAGCTGGGCATGAGAGTGAAATGAGTGAGAAGGACATTGAGTTTGGTATGGAGATGGATAAGACCAAGGAGGAGGTGCGGACCAAGAAGGATGAGAAGGGGGACCCCAAGAAGGCATATGAGCGGGTTGATTGGGGTGGTAATAAGCTTGGGATGACCCTTGCATTCCCTGCTAATAAGGTCTGGATCCATGAGGCCTCCTTTGGTTGAGGAAGTAGAGAGGTTCAGTAGCCACCTCGGTCCCTAGGTACATGGCTTTAAATCCAAGCAAGGTAGGGCATTGGTTGGTGGGATGGTCTTCCTCACATACGAAACATACCTCTACTGAGTGCAATGGGCACTCATTCTTGGGGTGCTTCCTCGTGCATCTAGGACAAAAAATGGCCAAGGCCCTCTCAGCCTCTTCCTTCTTCTGCTGAATTCTAAAGGTATCAAGTTGCATGGCAATGGTATGTCTCATTTCACTCTTAAGGTCTTCCATCTAGTTAGCAAACTCATGCTTGGAGAGAGAGGTACTAGTTGAGAGATGATTCCCCCTACCTCTCTTCCGGGCCGCCCTAGAATGGTTTCTAAACATGGTCTTTATGTCCTCATAAGGTATTTGGTAGATATCTCCTCCAGCCAGTAGGTTAAGAGGGTCCAGAAGGTCTTCAGGGACTCCTTAGAGCAGAACCAACTTCAGAGGTTTCGGGTCAAGTATGCACCTGGCCCATTTATAACTGAGTTGGAACCTTTCCTCATAGTCTTCCAAAGATTCATCACTGCCCATGGTCATCTGAAATATCTCTCCCTTAGTTTCCTTGGACCTACAGTAGTCTTTGTACTTGGCGTTGAAAGCTTGTTGCATTTGAGCCCAAGTGGTGATACTGTTTCCAGGTAACCCCATGAACCAGCGTAATGCTGCATCCTTGAGGGTAGAGGGAAAGAGTTTCAGCTTTTGCTCATCCTCAGCATAGTCATAAGTTCGACAAAGGACAACAAACTCAAACAAGAAGGTATCAGGGTCCTCAGTAGTCAGACCATGGAAATGAGGTAGTGCAGAGGGACTTATGTTTTTCATTTTCATGTCTCCATTGGTCTCCCGGATGGGAAAGGCACCCTCTATTCTCTCGTCTTCTCTTCTACCATTTCGGTTTTCAGCCATGGCTTCAGATGGAATGTTTCCTAACTCTTCTTCTGCTATAGGATCTTCATATATCTCAGGAGGTTCACCTATAGGGTCTTCTGGCTCACTGTCACCAAAGAAAAGAGAAGGTTGACTCAGTGATGTGGTGGGGGTATTGGGTAGGAATTTGTTGGTCTTATCTCTGTTCCTACGAGGCATGAAATGGAAAGACTTTTTCTTGCTTTTTGTATTTTTCTTGTACCTGCAAAACGAGAATAGATTGAACTGCAACTAACTATCTTACTGAAAGGAAAATGCGGAATTGAACTGAAAGCAGGAAAGGAATAATCTATTTTGCAGAATTGAAATGCAGAATTGAAATGCTAATTTACGCTTGTAGAATTGAAATTCTAATCTATGCTTGAAGAATTGAAATTGCGGAATTGAAATGGTAATCTATGAAAGTAGGAAATGTCTATTCTACTTTTGCGGAATTGAAATTGCGGAATGGAAATGAAATAAACTACTTAGCAGAAGGTTGTAGTGGAAAAAAGAAGAAAAGAAACAATCACCAATACTCTGATGCTTCCCCGACAACGGTGCCAAAAAGATGGTGGGCTCCAATATTGCAACAATAATGATGCAACTCCTGGGACTCCCTTCTTTACTTTTATCAACCCAGTTGTTTGTAACAAATTTGGAAGCGACGGTGCTGTATGCACAAGTACTAGCTCTTGCCTCAGTTGTCACTTGGTCAACTGGCACAAGTCCGCTAGGGGCTTTAGCCAACTTCTATGAGTTCTCAGAAGAAGCTTTTAAGTGATTGATGAAAGCTAACTCAAAGGAAGCTAATCTACTTGCGAAAAGAAACTGAAAGCCAAAAAGAAACGCAAACCGTAGCAAACCCTAATTCTACCAACTAGTCCTACTGATGCCAAAAATGAGAATGCAAACAATTGAAAGAGGTGTCATTACTTCCATGAAGGTAAAATGCATGTGTCTAGACTACCTTTGTCCTAAGAAAGCATCTTTTTGTATTTTTTGATTAAGTGTCGATTTTCACATGCATATGCTTGAACTGTGCTTTACTGTGCAGGGGTGGATCAAGGAAGAGGAATGCTTGGAAATGGTTGGAAAGGCTCAGAGAGGGTCTAAGGAGTCCCTGACACTCTTCCCAAGAGTTTCACCAAATTTGGCTACTTGGAAACCTCACTTGTGAGCTTCTATAGGAAGTCTGCAGGGGTTCTACAGGATGTTTCAGAATTTCTACAGGATGTTTGGAAATCGGTTTTTAGGAGATGGATGAGTGAGGGAAGGTGCATGGATGGACTTGGAGGTAGGATAGGGGTCTAAGAATGGCCTAAGGACTGGTGGGTGGATTGGTGAAGAGATGTAGAAGGCTGACTTGGCTTAGAGACGGCTAAGGCAATGATGGGTAAGGAGGTAAGGTTTCGTGGACAAAAAGGATAGATGGGGGAACGAGAAACTTAGCTATCAGACAAAACAGGTGGCTTAGATGATACTTTGGGTAGATGAATGAATGAAGAAGATGCCCTGCACGGTGGACCTTGATCAAATCAACAAAGACCTACAAATGATCAAATCCTAAACTAGTCTAGTCTAACCATCAACAACATAAATGAGCATCAACTTTATTTGGGAAG
>APFE030733193.1:166635-201692 GCA_000404065.3 Pinus taeda | reverse complement strand
TTGGCCCAAAAGGCATCACCAAGAACTCAAAGTGCCCATAGTGACACCTGAAGGCGGTTTTGGGAATGTCCTACTCCCTCACCGGAATCAGATGGTACCCAGATCTCAAATCAATCTTTGAGAAGAATCGTGCTCCCCTCAACTCATCCATCAACTCATCGATCCTGGGTATGGGGTACCTATTTTTCAAGTTCCTCTTGTTCAGGGCCCTGCAGTCAATGCACATCCTCAATGTACCATACTTCTTCTTCACCAACACTACAGAAGAAGCAAAAGGGCTCGTGCTCGATCAAATGTGCCCAAGAGCCAACGACTCCTGGATAGCCCACTCAATCTCATCCCGATAGGCCTTGGGGTGCCTATAAGGGGTGGTGATCACTGCCTGTATGCCCTGCTCAAGCTTGATGGTGTGCTCAAACCCCCAATCCATTGGCTGTCCTGGTGGAATCTCCCCAAACACTATGGCATACCGATCAAGGATGGACTGTATCTCTGGATGTACCGTCTGCACTGTAGTCCCTGCCTCTGATGCACGCAGCTCCACTGCCCACTCTATGTCTCCCTTTCAGAAGACTGCCTCCATCCGATCAGCCGACACAGTCTGAGGCGGATATGTGTGATGTCCCCATATCTTCTCACGCCTCCCTGTCTTCTCATCATCCCACTCCATCTCTAGGGTCTTCCAATCCATCGTGACCTTCTCTAGAGTGATAAGCCACTGAACACCCAGTATCATGTTGGTGTCTGGGATATCGACCACAAAAAAGCAGTCAGTCAATGTGTAGGTGCCCATCGTCACTGAAAGCTCTGGAATATAACGAGCACACGTCATGGTCTGATCTCCTGGGACCAAGACTGAAAACCCATCGAAGCTCTCTGTCTGAATACCTCTCCGCTCAACCATCTGTGCATCGATGAAGTTGTGGGTCGCCTCACTGTCAACCAAAACTGATACTCGCTGGCCATGTATTGTCCCTCGTATGCATAGCATCAGATACTTCAGAACTCCTCGCAATGCTGCAAGGGCCCCTCCGATGGGTGCAAAAGATGCACCACCTATTGTTGGCGGTGGAGCTGGCAAAGGTCCCTATATGGCATGGCTATCTCTTGCCTCCACATCATCCTCGTCATCCTCTTCTCCACTGCTCTCAAAGAAGACCTCAATAAAATGTGCTTTACCAGCAGCACATCTATGTCCCAGTGCCCATGGCTCCTGACATGTGAAGCACAACCGCTTCTTCTTCAGCTCCCTCCTGACATCGTCCTCAATTTATACTCGTCCTAGATTCCCCTTTGGAGGTGGAATCCTCACATCCTTCCCCGTAGATTGAAAAGGCTGTCTTTGGGGGTAAGGTGTCCGGGTCTTGGGTAAGACATCCTATAAGTACCGGGTTTCTTGCTGATAGCATCCTGGAGTGTGGCTGGTCTAGCGGATCGGACTAGACCCCGAAGTGGCTCTGCTAACCTCTCAACATACACATAGACCCTCTGTGTCGTGGATAGGTCTGGCACCATCATGGAGACCCTCAAGAAATCTGTAATGTAGGTCTCTGGGCTCCCTGCTGTTTGAGCCTCATCAGCTCAACAAAATGCTGCTCTGGATCCCTCTGATCAAATCGCTGCATCAATCTCCTAGTAAACTCCGCATATGTCGTCATTGTAGAGTGCTTGAGTGTAACCATCCTGTGAAACCACCAATCCTGGGCCTCGCCATCCAAATGCAATGTTGCCACCTTGATGGCCTCTGCCTCCGACATCTGGTTACACTGGAAATAAATGTCCAGCTTCTCCACCCAAGACTTCGCCGAACTGCTTGATGAACCATCAAACGTAGGCAAGTGGAATCTACTCGTTGCACAGTGGGTGTCACCATCATGGTAATGTCGGTTTACTCTGTGATGATCGCGGGGCCTACTATCTCGCTGGAGCAGAACAAAGTCTCTGAATGAAAGAGCATCCCTGAACTCCTACCCATAGGCATGGTACTCTGCAAAATAATCACCCATATGGTCGACCTCTGCCTCCTGCTGGGCTCCGATCCCCGTGTCTGCTCCTAAGAACGTGGACATGGTAGAGCGTGTAGGGACATGCGAGGCCACCTGCTGTGCAGTATCACACTGCTCTGGCAAATGATGGGATGCACCCGATCCCTCACCAATTTGAAAAACCCGTGGGCTCTCATGCTGTCTGGCCTCTACTGCTGTGAATCTCTGCCCCATCACCTCAATCTGCCTCGACAGATCCTACACTGATTTGAGGAGCATATCTGCAAATCTCTTCCCGTCCTCGTCTACCATCTAATCCCTCTGCTCTACGTCCACTACTGACTCTTTTTGTTCTATGTCCACCATAGGCTCCTCTTGTTCTGCGTCCACCACAGGAACACAGTCTCCCTCCCTGTAGGTATTCTCCAACCTACGTCTAGTGTCTCTGTACCTCCTACCTCTGTAACAGATGTAGGGTTTTTCCCCTGGTGTCATAGATTGCTAGCTCCACAGGCTGAGCCAGATCTATGCTCTGATACCACTGGAATATCCCTAACCCGAAATATTCCTCCAACCCCAGCAAAAACTCCAACCAGAAATGATATTATAACCCAAAAATGACAAAATAACAGTGGTACAGCATATAATAGTGTAAACAGGAAATATAAGCAAATACTCAAGAAATGCAGTGAGAAATGCTAAGCCAATTTATTATATTGAGCAATAAAATGAGTAGAAGAGGTGACCAGACAGATGGAACCTTGTCCTGCACAAGGCAAGTGAAGAAATACCCTCAGAATAACAAGGAATGGCCTCTCTGCGTGGGATGCTGTTGGAGAACTGTCGTGCTGTTGTTGCTGCTAGAAAACAAATAATCGTTTGGGGCTGCTCCCCTCCTCAGAAAATGCTAAAACTTTGGAATTAGCCTCTACTCAAGAAACCTAGAAAAACCCAGAAAGCTTTCCTGGAATAGCCGACCCCCGAAAATCACCCCCTTGGAGATCTACGCAGCCCCTCAATGCTCTGCGCTGCCACTGAAGAAACCCCTCCAGAACTCTGCCTGAAACTCTACCAAAAATCCTCCAAGATGCAAGAGCTGGTCCCCTGCTCAATCACCCAGCATAAATCCTCTTGCAAAAACCCCAATCCAACACTATTGCCAGAAAGAACTTCGTCCCTCTCCAGTGTTGCGCAGTCCTCCAAAACGTTGATGAAACTGCTGCTGAAATGCTGATAAAACTACTGCTGAAATGCAAATGATAATACCTTGCCCGAGCAGGCACTTGAAGTCCCCCGGGGCTAAGGGTGAGATCTCGGAACGGAGACACTCAATGCACTAAACAGTGCTGCAGACTAGCTAAACAACCAGCATGCTCAGAAGTCGAAACGACTAGCTCACAATGTACATAACTAAATGATCAAAATGAGGCGGCTCCTCTCTCTTTTATAGCCTTCGCCTCTCTCAATCCCAAGGCTCACCTCTTTCTACGTGGTTCCCCTCTTGTCATGTGTTCCTTCCCTCCTGCGCAGTCTCTCCATGTGTCTGCGTGGGCTCTATTTCTGCATCCCCCTTTGGCCCCTTTGGCTCCCCTTTTAGTCACAACATTGTGCTACTAGGAAGTGACTTTTTATTCTAAAAGTGAGTTATGTCCCCCGTCCTCACTCTTTTATTACAAATAACTATAAAAGGCAAAAATTGAACAAAATCGAATATTCCAATTAGCCATGGCTAATTAGGAATATTACAAACGATGTCTGGGAAGTAGTACCAAACAAGAGGATAGATCAGTGGTAGGATCAAGATGGATCTACAAGATCAAGTATGTTGCAGATGACAATATAGAGAAGTACAAGGCTAGGTTTGTGGCAAAGGGGTACGCACAAAACGAAGGAATAGACTATGAAGAGACCTTCACCCCAATTGCCTGTTATACCTCTATCAAATCCGTTATATCCCTACCAGCTCAAATGGGATGCGAGATTCACCAAATGGATTTCAAGACAATATTCTTGAATGGGGTGATAGAAGAGGAGGTGTATATAGAATAGCCCGAAGGCTTCGAAACTCATGAGAAGAGAACTCATTATATGCAGATTAAAGAAAGCCTTATATGGGCTCAAGCAGGCACACAGAGCATGGTATGGTCGGATTGATAGTTACTTTTAGCAGTTGGGATTTGTCAAGAGTGACATTGATCCCAATCTCTACTATTTGATTGTAGAGAATGAGCCACTTATTCTGGTATTATATGTGGATGACTTGTTTTTAACAGGGTCATCCACGCTCATACAGGATTGCAAGAAGAATCTTGAAGCTGAATTCGACATGAAGAATATGGGGTTGATGCATTATTTTCTAGAGTTGGAAGTTTGGAAGAAGAATGGGGAGATTTTCCATGCAAGGAAAATACGCTACAGAGATTCTGAAGAGATTCAAAATGCAGGATTGTTGACCCATGGCTACTCCCATGATCACCAACTAGAAGAAAATAAATGCATCAGGAGACAAAGAAGTGGAGTACACCTTGTACAGACAACTCATTAGGTCACTCATGTATCTGGTCAACACTAGGCAAGACATTTGCTTTGTGGTCAACACTCTTAGTCAGTTCATGGTGGAACCAAAAAGGGTGCATTGGGCAGCAGCTAGACGCATTCTTACGTATGTGCATGGAATAGTCAGATATGGGTTGAAATACTCCAGAGGGGAGGACGTCAGATTGAATGGGTTCACAGATGCAAATTGGGCAAACAATTCAGTAGACCGAAAAAGTACCTCTGTGTATTGCTTCAGTGTTGGATCAGGGATGATATCTTGGTTCAATAGGAAGGAGAAGTTGGTAGCTCTGAACTCAGCATGAAGCAAAATATATGGCAGCCAGTATAGCTACATGCAAAGCTATATGACTTAGAAAACTGCTTATGATTTTATTCAGAAAAAGGATGGAAGCGACCAAAGTCTACTGTGATAATCAAAGTTGTATCAAACTCTCTGAGAATCCAATATTTCATGATCAGTCGCAACACATTGTTATAAGATGTCACTTTATTAGACACTGTGTTCAGCGTGGGGCAGTATAGTTGTAGTATGTCCCCACAGGAGATCAGGTAGCAAACATACTCACAAAGGCTCTAGGAAAAGCTAAGTTCATTTAGTTCTGAAAACAAATGGGTATGGTAGAGAATCCGTTTTAGTAGCAAAAACAGATGATTTTTCAATTACAGTGGCTGAGGAAGTTGCAATACGGATGCAGTGTTGACAAGTGGCAGGTCAACAACGGTACAGATGCAGCGTTTGCATAGTAGTTGGTGGACAATATGTCAAACATCAGCAAGTGTAAAGGGAGATGTTACAGAACAAGGTGATGCTTCAACGGGTTGTAGTACTAGAGCACATTCCTCGCTAAGAGGGAGTGTTGATTTCTGGTAGCACCGAATGTGCTCTAAGTCTCAAATTTTCCAGGGAGGCTTGGACACTTGCATTCTCCAATACACAAAAATCGTTTTGGGAAATTCCACCCGTGGACAATTTTATTAAAATAATTAATTATTTTTAATGGGTCCCTAAGTGCAAACTTAGGAAATTAAAATAATTAATGGGTATTAATCTAAACTGTGGGTGAAGGATCTAATCTGGGTCATTGATTGATCAATGAGAGGATTATAAGAGGAGGGCTTGATGGGCACTTGGAGAATACACCAAAGGCAGATACTCAGTTACTCGAGTAAGATCGATTTTCTCATAGTCAAAGTTCACCAAGAGAAAATCGAATTAGAGGGAGAGCTGCAGGTGAAAAAGGGAGTGAGGGTAATCAGCATAAGTGAGAAGTGCAAGGGAAGAAGACACAGAGCAGAGGGAGGACAATGCAAAAGCTGTGATGCAAGGAGAGACAGCGCAGGGGTAGTTGACGCTAGGATTGCGTGAGCATTTTGGCACTGGGACAGCAAGGAAAGGTTGATGCTGGGACGCAATGAAACGCAGAGGGAAGAGAAGTACTTCTCCTAGATCAAAAACTTGTCAGGAAGCATATGTAAATTTTCTCATAGAGAATCTTCTATTCTGTTGGTTGTAACATTTACATGAGATTTTTGCTGAAGAATAATAAAAAACCCTCATCTGCTACAGTGGCTTTCCCACATTGGGTTTTTCCGAGGACGATTGTCCAAAAATAACTATCATCATCGTAGTATTAGTGCCAGTATTTTTCTTTGCATTTACTTTTCGGAGTATTTTAATTGTGAAGGCTGCAGTAGAATTTATTTTGATATTTGCCGTAAGAATGTTGTGAATAACTTATTTTTGAGTCAATAAGTAGAAGAAATAATATTAATCACTGTGATTGGATTTCTATTTATAAATTTTCACAGGGAGCAGCCCAGTATTTTCGCAAAGCAGACCTCATTGGACGCAACAGTTTTGCAGCAGTTCGCTAGACTAGAACTAGCTTCGGGTGGAAGAAGAGCACACACAGAGGGAAAATTTTCCTCAGAGAACTTCTAGTCTCAAGAAGTTTGATTTCCCTTGCAGATCAGCAGTCGTTGTGTGCAGAGTTTCTCACTACAAAAGTGTGTGCGAATAGCTGAGCAGCAACTGAGTAGAAGGGAAGAGGAGAATTTTCAACATTGTTTGAGATGGCCACTGCTAGACTTCGAGATCAGGACAAATTGGACAGTGCTTCCAACTATGTCATCTAGAAGGCAAGGATGTCCTTCCTTCTAGATGAATATGGCCTGAAACCTTTCATAGATGCAATGGTAGCTATCCCCATGAATGTAGATCAGCTGAAGGAGTACAGAAAGGAGATGGCGCCATCAAAGAGGTCGATCCTTGATGGTGTTTAGGATCACATTTTTCACACATTGCTAGCAAAGGGACTGCTAGAGAAATGTGGGAGACTCTCACCATGTTGTACTAGGGCACTTCTGAGCAGTTGAAGATGTACTTAGAAGAGAAGTTGAGATGCGCCAGGATGCAGAAAGGGCAATGCATAGACCCCTTCCTCATGAGGATTCAGGAGATCCGGGATCAGTTGTCAGCTGTTGGGGTAGCATTTCAAGCCGCAGAGCCAATGCGATTGGCACTCAAAAGTGTCTTTGAGGAGTGGCAGGTATTCGTCCAAAGCATTTTGGGCAGAGAAACCTTGCCAAGGTGCGACAAGATGTGGGCCGATTTGCAGCAGGAGGAGTTGAGGCAAGACTTAGTGAAGAGCTCCATCAGTGGCAACGGTAGTGGATCAAAGCAAGTGAAGGAGGAGGAGAATGTGGCCCTCGCATCAAAGGGTCCTAGTCAGGGACAGGGGGAGCAGCGAAAGAAGAAGAAGGACCTGTCAAAGGTCAAGTGGTTCAAATGTGGTGAGCTTGGTCACTACAACACCCAGTGTTCTCTCAGAAAGAAGGACAAGGAGAAGAAGCAAGACCAACAAGAAGCATCAACAAAGATCGACAGGCTTTCCTCCATGAAGGAGGAAAACTTCGCCACTTGTTGTAGCCCCAGAGTGCTATAGATGAGCAGGATTCTTAAGGATATCCAACTCTTGAATCAATACCTTGCTGCAGGGGCCCACAGTATTTCAGTAGCAGGATGGATCAGAGACTATGCATGCAGTCAGATGCCAGGGTGACAAAAGCAGAGTCTAGTTGCAGCCAGATGCTGGGGGGGTAGTGCAGAGTTGGCAACAGTGTAGATGACACAGTGCAGAGTCAGCAGCAACACAAATGCCTCATTGACAACGCAGGTACTAATAGAATTCAAAGACTCGGGTTACAAATGCATTATACTGATCACAGTTGATTCAGTATTTAGGATGCTTCTCAGTTGCAGTTGTTGCAGTTGGAGCAGCAGCAGATGGAGAGGGAGTTGTAGTGCAAATGCAGTGTTGGCAGTAGTTCAGCAGAGTCAGCAGCAGCACAGATGCAACACATATCAAAGTTGTGCAATGGTTGGTGGCCAGCAGCAGTCAGACATCAACAGCGTGACAAGGAGTGATGCAGAGACAGGGGGTTGCTACAAGACGCAGCGATTCTAGAACACGTTCCTCACTAACAGTGAGTGTTAGCTTTTGCAGTATCGGATGTGTTCTAGCCTTGAAATTTTGTGGAGAGGCTAGAATGCATGAGATCTCCAAAACCCAGAAATTGTTTCTGAAAATTCCACCTAGAAATGACTTAATTAGATTGTTACTCATTTTTTAAATATTTCCTTAAGTCTAAACTTAGAGAATATGAATAATTAATCAGAATTAATTAAGTTATGGTGTGAATGTTCTAGAAACTCACACAGATTGACTTCAAGTTAATCCTAGCCATCGATTAAGATCTAATCTTGGTCATTGAAGTCTCCACAGAGGATTATAAGAAGTCGATGGGGCTTGGAGAAATCACTTGTGTAGTTCAATTTCATGAGCAAATCGATTGCTTGAGTAGCAGCATTCAGTTGTCGGAGAGAGAGCTAGTGAGATCGAAGCAGTGAGAGAGGGGCAAGGACAGTGAAGCCAGAAGAAGATTTCCAGATCTAGTGAGTGCATTTGCAAAGGCAGAGAAGCCATAGTGAGGCTGACGCAAAGCAGCACAATAGCCTCTAGAGGCAAAGATGATTTGTTGAGGAAGATTGACGTTTTCAGTTCCAAAGGCTGGGAAGGAGTCTTAGAGTGTCGGAGAAGCATCTTTCTAGCGGCAAAAGGCAGAACGGCTTCCTCATAGTTCATTCCGAAGCTAAACGTCCAACCAGCTATGCAGAGCAGTACAGAGGCTAACGTGGAGGCTCAAAGGGCCGAAATTCTAAAGGCAAGTTGTGTCGAGAGATTACCTATGGGGTGAGGAAAATTCCTCTCCAAATTTTTGCCACTATTTCTATGTAGGATTGCTAGTTTCAACATCCAGTTGCACTAAGATTATTTCACTGCTGCTTAATATTAAAACCCTCAGCTATTGCACCGGTTTTCCCAAGTTGGGTTTTTTCAGGACTTTTGTCCAAAAATAACTTTGTTATTTTATGTGTGCGCACTAGTATTTCTTCTAGCGTTTATTTCTTACACGGTTTATTTGTGTAGGTTGCAATGTGATTGATTCAGTGTTTGTTGTAGCAAATAGTAAATAAATTGTTAAAAATTAATTTAACAATTAGAAGAATTATTTCCAGTTGCCGCAATTGGATTCGGGTTTCCAAATTTTCACATTGGGAAAACCGGTGCAACAGTGAGGATTTTATTTTATTATGGAGCAGTAAAATCTGAGTACATCTATGGATGCCCAACTGGCAATCCAAACAGCAAGAAAATCTGGCAGAGATATTCCCTAAGCAACCCCGGCACTCGCACTGCCTGCACTTGCGTTCTTGCACTCGTGTTCTTTCACTCGCACATTCTTGCACTCATGTTCCTACACATGTGCGTTCTTGCACTTGCACGTTCCTGCACTGGGATTAACTCAACCTCTTGACACTGACACTCTGTCCCTCTCTGGCTTGAAATCTACTATTGCTAGCTTGATCTACACAAAGAACTATTGCTCAAGTGTACTCTCCAAGTGCCCATCAACTTCTTTTTATAATCCTCTGTTGGGACTCCAATGACCAAGATCAAATCTTAATCAATAGCTAGGATTAACTTGAAGTTGATTCCTGTGAGTTTCTAGATCATTCACGCCTTGACTTAATTAATTCTAATTAAATAACCATATTCCCTAAGTTTAGGCTTAGGAATGATTAAAAAAAATTGGTTAACAATCTAATTAAGTCATTTCTAGGTGGAATTTCCATAAACAATATCTAGGTTTTGGAGATCTCATGTATTCTAGCCTCTCCACAAAATTTTGTGGCTAGAACACATATGATGCTACAAAAACTAACAAGGATATGCACTTTAAAATTGATATTTACTTCTTGTTGTCATAAGTCTCTTACTGTTGTCATAATAGTCACTTATTGCTCATAAAAGGGTCATTGGAACATAAAGTGTAAAGTGTTTTCATAGTTCTATATTTTGTTCCTAACATTTACATTGCGGAAGTGGCTAACATTGTGTTCTTCTCGTGAGCTTATCCATATTTCACATCTAAATTGACTCACTCACTAAAGCACTTAGATCATAAATCATCTTGGTGATAAGTCTCTTGGGAATATCGGTATGTTGTGAATCCAGTTAAATATTTCTTTAGCATTCAGTAATAAGATCACACGTAATATTGTTTGGAAACATCTTTGGTAATTGTGATTGGCATCTTATAACTTTGTGGCTAATTAATAAGTGGATAAGTTGCTCTAGTTGGTTAAGCATCTTGTGGATTAATCTATAGTTGAAGCTTGCACTTATATCTTTAAGCACTTATCATTTTTAAGATTGTTATCTCATGATTGTTGAGTATTCTTGCTCTAAGATAATTCATATCAAGTACTTAAGTAACATAAACCAATCTTAACTCAAGATAATTTCACACATCATCGTTGCATAAGCATCCTAGGACTTAGTTTGCATTAATAATTTACCTCCAAGCATAAGCTTGGTTAATAGACTCCTAGTGAAACCCTTTTCCAATTAACTTGAGGGATTCAACTCTTCTTAGTGGTTAACACAATGACCTTGCAATCGTCAGTGCCATAGTCTCTGCAACGCTAGAGGCACTGGGTGGTTGGAAAATAGGGGAGGTATTGAATTAGGTTGTTGTCTGCTTTCCGTTGGCTTCCATCTCACAACCTACTCTGAAGATTGTGTTGAAGTTTCTAAATTCACTTAATTTAGAAACCCTTGATGAACTTTTTCTGATTTATTCCTACCTACTTGCTAATTTTTCTTTAACAAGTTATTTACAAAGTAAATACTGAAAATAAACACCAATGCATGCTCAACATATTATAGATCAGCAACTAAAAGAAACAAGAACAAACACACCACATGACACCATTATTTTTGGACCAATGTCCCCGGAAAAACCCAATGCAGGAACACTGGTGCAGCTATCTGAGGGTTTTCTTATTAAGCAATATCAGAGTACACTCTGGGTGTCGTAACTGGCCTACCCAATAGAGAATTTCCTTAGCAGCTATACCTCACAATTTGAGAGAAATCTCCTGGCTGAAACCCCGGAAAACCCTTCCGGCAGCTCCTCAGCACAAAACTGCTCCTGCAACCCCAGCGTCTGCCCAATCTAGACTGTGTCAACCCCTCTCTGTCTCACGCTGGCCCTGTGTTAGCCTTTCTTGACCTGCGACAATGCTCTCCTGGCACAATCTCTGCCTTCTCTATTCCTCTGTACTCAATGCCCCTCGGCTGCTCTCCCGATCACCGATTCTATCTCTCTTAGCAAGCACCGCTCTAGAGACTAGAATCACTGATCATCTGGTGTAATCTCCAAGTGACCCTCAAGCCTCCTCTTATACTTTTCCCGTTGACGATTCAATGGCCGAGATTAAGTCCCTAATCAATAGCTGAGATTAGATCTAGCTTGATCCATGTCTTTTGGACCACTCTAACACAGATTCATATTAATACACATTAATATTTTATTTTCCCTAAGTTTTGACTTAGGGACTCCATTAAAAATATGAATTATTTTAATATCTCCTTATCTATTTAAAATCTGCCCAAACCCTTTCTCATGTGCCCAACCTCTCCACCAAATTTCATGGCTAGAGCACATCCGATGCTACCCCAAATCGACAGATTGTTTCTCAAAGAGTAGGGGGAATTGACTGAGGTGACAGTGGGTCCTTGTCCCATTTTCGCCACTTCATCTAGTAGTAGTCCCTTTGGATCTGTTAGTATCTGTAGCATTGAAGGTGTTCTAGTCTCGAAACTTTGTCGAGAGGCTAAAACACAGGAGAAATCCATAACCTAAAAATCATTTCTGGAAATTCCACCTAAAAGTGTCTCAATTAGATTATTAGCCTATTTTTAAACTTAGGAAAAGGGGTTAATTAACCAATATTAATTGAGAAAGGTGTGAATCTTAGCCCTTGAGAAAGGTGTGAATCTTAGCCCTTGATTAAGTTTTAACCTTAGTCAATGGGGGTCCAAGAGAAGGTTATAAGAAGAAGTCAATGGATAGATGGAGAACACACACTTGAGATCGATTTCCTTGGGCGATTCGATTTCCAGAGAGCAACAACAGTTGCTGGAAGAGTTCAAGCCAGAGAAGGGAAGCAGAGATAGAGAGGAGCAAGGATAGTGAGGCCAGAGAAAGATTTTCCAGATTTGGTTAGTACTTTGCAGAGAGGCAGAGATAGCCACAAAGAGGCTACATAAGGGCTACGCGGTGTGAAAACTCCTACACTCAAGGAACCCCACTGCAACAAAATTGAATTTACTTCTCCTTGATTTTAATATACATTATCAAGTTATTTTTTGAAAAACATTATAGTAAATTACTTCTACAGCCTACACCAATTTAATTTGATTACATGAAACAAGAAACTAAGCAAAGAACAAGATACATAGGACACTGTTATTTTTGGACAAAATAGTCCCCAAAAAAACCCAATGCGGGAAAACCAGTGCAGTAGCTCTGAGGGTTTTATATTATTAAGCAGTAGCTCTGAATACAATGCTATATTCCCTCCCGATAATCTAGTTACAGAGAAAAATATAATGGCGGAAAACTAAGTGAGATTACCTCACTTCACCCGACAGTTTCCGGCTAATCAGGCAGCAGAACTGGCTAACCCCGGCTATCTCTTCGCTAGCCCTGCGTAGGCCCTGCATCAGCCTCAAAGGCTCGGAATCAGCCCTACGCTATCTCTTCTGCCTCCTGGAGCTTCTATGTCAACCTTCCCGGGCTATTCCAGTAGCTCCCTGGCAAAATTCTGGATTTCTACGTGAGGGCAGCTTCTCTGCGTTGGCTCTCCCTGGTTTAACGTCAGGCATGCATGGGCCCAAATTAGCCCAGTGTCAATCCTTCTAGGTGTTGTGCTATCTCCACTAGTGGCTCTCAGCCTCTCTGCCCAGTATTCTCGAGCTATCCCTACCCCTCTGCTGGAGAATGATGATCACTTAGTTCGAATTTCTCAGCTTCCTAGCCCTAGAAATTTCGAATTCTAGATCAATTCGTTCTCTCCACGTGTGTTTCTAAATGAACCCCAAGCCTCCTTCTTATACTTTCCTCGTTGAGACATCAACGGTCGAGATTAATATAATCAACAGCTAAGATTAAAAACTTGGCTTAATCCGCTTTCTAGAACATTCTCACCCATATTTTGATTAATACCCATTAATACTTCAATTTTCCTAAGTTTAGACTTAGGAACCCCATTAAAAATAATAATTATTTTAATTAAATACAATTTGGGTGGAATTTCACCAAACGGTTTTGTGGGATCTTTAGAACTCATGTGCCTTATCCTATCCACCAATTTTCATGGCTAGAGCACATCCGATGCTACCAAAAACTAACACTACCTCTTAGCGAGGAATGTGCTCTAGCAACAATGTCCAACTGCATGTTGCTTTGTCTCTGAAGCATCTCCTTTCCGCACTGTTGTTGCCACCAACACTATGTTGTTTCTGCTACTGTACTGCTGCCCATGACACTGCCACTGCCACTGCCACCGCTGCATCTGTACCACCAACTCCCTCTCAAATGTTGCATCTGCTATGATGTTAGCACTGCCACTACTAACACTGCATTTGTATTGCAACTCACTTGCTGAGAGGAGCAACTGAAAAACACCAAAAATTACTGAACTTACTGTGTTCAGCATAATACCATGTGAATGTTGGAATTTGACTGCTACTAGTTTTTGACCCTCTGAATCTTCTGCATTTCTCCTGACTTCTGCACTGCTGCCAACCTTGCTCTGTGCTGATCAATCTCTGGTCTCAAGCTATTGCATCTGTCTCTCCAACCAACCCACTACATCATCTAACACTAAGTCCATCTCGCTACTATTGAATCTCGAGCTCCCGTAGCAAGGAATTGATCCAAGAGGTGGGTTCCTCAAGGATCTTACCCACATGTAGTCCTCCCGACTACAATTCTATATCGCCCCATTTCCCTCCTGGAGATGCATGGGCACTCATGGCAAACTCATCTTCGTCAATTTTTGTTGGAGCAACCTTAGGATCATGTTTCTCATCCTTATCCTTTTGCTTCAAAGGACATTGGGATGCAAAGTGACCCATCTCACCACATCTAAAACATTTCACCTTCGAAATGTCCTTCTGCTTCTGCTTATGTTGTCCTTTTGATGCTAGAGTTGTGTTCTCCTCCTCCTCTTTGATCTTCGCGCCACTCCCAATGTTGCCATTGAGGTTGACCTTAACCAGATCCCTGCTAAATTCTTCCAGTTGAAGGGCTACCCACATCTCCTCCCATGAAGGTAGTCTTTCCCTGCCCAATATACTTTGGACGAAGACTTTCCATTCATCCAAGACTCCATTCAAGGCCATCCTTACCATCGCGGTAGACTAAGGAGTAGACCCCACTACAACAAGCTGGTCTCTGGTGTCTAGAAGATGTTGAAGATAGGAGTTAACCCCTTCTCCCTTTTGCATCAATGTCCACTGCAACTTTTGTTCTAAGTACATCTTTCATTGTTCGGAAGAACCTTCATATAGTGAAGATAAAGCTTCCCACATTTCTCGGGTTGTATCTTTTCCCTGCAAGTGTGAGACCACATGATCTCGAACTCCATCGAGTATGTACCTCTTCGCCTTTCTTTGCTCGACCTTGTACTTCTTCTTCTAATCATTGTCCATGGTAACAACCACAATGCTCTTGACGTAAGCTTCGAGATTGTACTCCTCTAGAACAGCTAAGATTTTGGTCTTCCATATGACATAGTTGGAAGCTCCTTCCAACCTATCCTGATCTCTGAGCCCATGTGATGCCATCTCACCCGAACTATCGAATTGACTCCTCTAGTAACTGCACAGCACTGGTCTCCTGCTTGGCAAGTGAAAAATTCGAATTTTTTAGTGAGAAAAGTCCCATGAGGAGAAAATTCCCCTTCTATGTGTCTTCGCTCTTTTCTGACGGATTTCTGCCCCGGCAGAAACTGCGCCCTTCAAGCACTCCATTGAGGGTTTGTGTCACTCCCTCTGCCTTTGCAAGCTCACGACCCAGAAATTGTACCTCTCTGTTGACTTTCTAAGAGAGAGATTTCCTCGGAATCTCTGCTTTCCCAACAAGGACTGCACAATCCCTTCAAGGGGATTCGAATTGCTGCCAAATGCAGTTATTGGTCTCTCTGCTCAACGTTGAATCTGCTCTCCCTGTTTCAAAATCAATCCTCTAATACCATGTGAAAACTCCTACACTCAAGGAACCCCTTCTGCAGCAAAACTGAATTTACTTCTCCTTGATTTTAATATACATTATCAAGTTACTTTCTAAAAAATACTGAAGTAAATTACTTCCTCAGCCTACACCAATTTAATTTGATTACATGAAACAAGAAACTGAGCAAAGAACAAGATACATAGGACACCGTTATTTTTGGACAAAATAGTCCCCTGAAAAACCTAATGCAGGAAAACCGATGAAGCAGCTCTGAGAGTTTTATATTATAATGCAATAATTTTGAATATAATGTTGGATGCCCTCCCAGCAATCCAGTTAAAGAGAAAAATATAATGGCGGAAAACTGAGTGAGATTACCTCACTTCACCCGGCAGTTTCCGGCTAGTTCAGCAGCAGAACTAGCTAACCCCAACTATCTCTGCGGTGGCCCTCCGTCAGCCTCAAAGTCTCTGCGTCAGCCCTGCGCTGCGTCTTATGCCTCCTAGAGCTTCTGCGTCAACCTTCCCCAGCTGTTTCGGCAACTCCCCAGCAAAATTCTGGATTTCTGTGTGAGGGCAGCTTCTCTGTGTTGGCTCTCCCTGGTTCAACGTCAGAACTGCGTTGGCCTAGACTCGCCTAGCGTTAGTCACTCTAGGTGTTGTGCTGCCTCCACTAGTGACTCTCTGGCTCTCTGCCCAATATTCCCGAACTATCCCTGCCCCACTGCTCAAGAATGATCACTTAGTTCGAATTTCTCAGCTTCCTAGCCCCAGAAATTTCAAACTCTAGATCAATTTGTTCTCTCCATGTGTGTTTCTAAATCACCGGATGAACGATCCCACAGCAACAATTGCAGCTTTTGCTGCTCTCCGTCACCTTATCCGACTCACTAGCTCCCAGTCTGTCCCAGGAAATCCTCCCAGCGTTGCCTCTAACCTCTACGTCAGCTTCTGGAGCCTCTGTGTTAGCCTCTAGACCCTCTGCGTCTCACACGCTGGCCTCTTTGGCTCTACACAGCTCCTGGCTACCTTTGCATAGCCTCCAGCTGCCTCTGCGTCAACCTCTCTGGGCTCTACGCTCCCTCTCTGGTACCAACTCTGCCTCTCTGTTATGTATTCGCTGCCCCTCAACTGCAACTCAGATCACTTGTTCAATTTTCTCAGCAAACCTCGCCCCAGAAAAATCGAACTTACTGATCAATTTGGTGTGTTCTCCAACTGACCCTCAAGCCTCCTCTTATACTTTTCTTGTTGGTCCATCAATGGTTGAGATTAAATCTCCAATCAATGGCTAAGATTACATTTGGCTTGATCCATGACTTGTGGAACCTTCTAACCCAGTTTTATATTAATACCCATTAATATTTTATTTTTCCTAAGTTTAGACTTAGGAACTCCATTAAAAATATCAATTATTTTAATATCTCCTAAACCAGTTAGAATCTGCCCAAACCATTTCTAGGTCTTGGAGATCTCATTTGCTTTAGCCTCTCCACCAATTTTCATGGCTAGAGCACATCCGATGCTACCCCAAATCAACATCCACCACCCTTCGGGTGAAGTCCTCATAAGAAACTATCTGGGCATGCCCCAAAGTGGTCAGACCATGAAACCACCAACCATGGGCTTCCCCCTCCAAGTGCAGCGCTGCCATCTTAATGGCTTCCTGCTCCATCTTTTCAACCCAAACCCTGGTTGTGCACTTGGAAGTGCCATCAAATGTAGGGAAACACATCCTCCCTATAGTTCTCTGCAACTCATAGTTTTGGGTCCCTTGTCCTTCGTACCCCTTATTCCTCTCACTCTGCTTGAGCTTGCAGTAATCTCTAAAGGAGAGGACTTCTTTGAAGTTTTCCTCCATCACCTGCCACTCTATGACGTAATCCCCCATCTGAGGAGTGTCTTCCTCCCTTGTTGGTTCGATTTGTGCCACTAGCACGAAAGAAGGTAGTGTAGCCCAAGTCGGCACACTAACGGAAGGACGTTGCGCTGCTAGTGAGGGGTGATCGAAAGGTTGAGAGGCCCCTTAGTTTTCTCCACATAGAAACCCTCTAGGCTTGGCCTTGTCCCTGTTTTGTGACTTGATCTCCTCTAGCATGTCTTTCTGCCCCTTGGCCAAATCACTCAAGACCCTGAGGAAGCTATCGAAAGCCATCTCCTCCCTGCTCTTGGGCTCTGTCATTTCCTCCTCTCCGGCCATCACTTTCCCTCTTTCCTCCGTATCTGGTGTAATTTCTAACTCCCTTTCTCTGCTCCTGTACCTCTGCCTACGGTAGGTGATGTTCTGCTTGTCCTCTTTTGTCATAGGAAACAAACCCCACAACTAAGCTAAGAACTAGGCTCTAATACCACTGTAATGTTCCTACGTAGGAATATGAGTGATATTTAAACAAAAAAATAGTGCAGCAGCATAAAAATAAAAACATGCATTAGACATCCATGAAAACGCTGTAAATTTGGAACTGTTGGCCATATATTATAAAATCAGAGAGCTAGGTACAATATAAAATGGAATGGTGCACCTGAGCTTGTCTCAAGGACAAGCTTGACAAAACCCAGGTGATGAACTAGCTGAGCTGAAAGGTTGCCTAGTTGTTGCACCACTCTGCACTGCGTTGTCCTAGTAAACTACTGCCCTACTAAACTTCGACCTACTGGAATGTGCCCAAACACTGCCAAGAAAATTATGTCCTTTTAGTCTCAGACTCCTTGCACAAAACCCAAAAAAACCCAAAAGGGAATTTCTCTGGTTTTGACTTTGGATTTTCAGCCCCCTCGGAGCGTCTCCCCTGCTGCTGCTATCAAATTCGACTTGTAGGAAATAGCCTGCAAATCCCTCTGAAAACACCACTAGAATGTTGGATTCACCTATGCTAACTGACTCCTTGCTCCCCAGATGATTCTTGGCGAAGATCACTGCTCTCCCAAGCACCACGAAATTGTTGCCAGAGGCCTCTACGCAGTCCCTCTGCCCAGAAATTCATACTAGTGATACACCAGTCTAGCTAGCTGCAAAACCCAGCTAAAATGCCCTCAACAAATAGCCTTCCCAACTCTCGTAACTCCCAGCAAGCTATGGACCTCACTGCTAGCTCTAACTCCTGCATGTTTCTAGCTGCCCAGGAAATACGTAGTCCCCTGCACTGTGTTGCTTGCTGAAGTGTGTGACTATGCTGAACTCTCTGAAATCTCTGTCGAACAGCCTCCCTAGGGTGGGCACGGATGGTCCCCCAAACAAGAGGTTGAATCTCCCACTTGGAAGATTTGTGGCTAAATAGTCGGTAGAGTCGCTAAGCACCAAAGCGTACAAAGGTGTGTTTGTTTGCAAATGATCAAGAACATCGAAAATGAGAGCTCCTTCTCCTTTATCACCTTGGGCCCCCTTAGCCTCATGTGGGCCCCTCCATCCACTAATTCGATTCCCTCCAAGCTCATCGAATGGCCAAGTTCGAAATACTAATGTGGGTGGCCTAAGTCTGCGTGTGGGGTCCTCCTCCTATGCCAAAAATGATGCCAAAAATGTGTATTTGCACCCCGTGACTAATGTCTTTGAGAAGGGACATGACAGAGCATCATCAGTTGAGCAGGGACCCATATCATCCTAGTAGACTTGTTCCTTGCAAAAGTGTCCATGCATTGGATTGGCAAGAGATCATAAGCTGGTACCCTATTGATGGAGTATCATTTTTAGTCAAAAGCATTGTATTGCAGGAGCACTTAGAGGTGAGGGATATTACATGCTTCAGTTGGCAGCAGGATGTAGGCTGGCCACTCATCAATATTTCACCACAGCATCAGCATGTTGAGATTGATCCTGGGCTATGCCAAGGGTTGTATTGGAGAGAGGTGATGAGTTGGTACGCGGTGGATGGAGCAGCATTCATGGTTGAAGCTATAACACAGCAGGAACCATGGAGCCTTGATACTTGTTCTTAGTGCCATTGGGATCCAGGAGGATATTTTGATGACAGGTTCAGTAAGAGATTAGTCTGGAATCTTGGGCATTGAGGGGTTGATAGTAGATACAGGGGCAGAGCATCACCCAGTGCTTTGTATGGAATCCAGACACTGGGTCTCAATTGCGTTGGGCCACTAGATTGGTCCACAGATTTGGATTGCTTGAGGGCAAGCAATCTTGGGGCGGGAGGATCTGTAATGTTCCTTTTTCTGGTGTTCCTTATGACATGGTTAGGATAGACTTTCAAAGTTGGGGGCAAAAAGGTCACAGGTGCAGGTTGGTGTCATTAGCGGGCCTAGGTGCATTTGTGTTAACTTTTCTAATTGTTCTATGTTGTATCAATTACTTTAGCCCAATTTACTTCTACGTCAACAAGGCATCCAATTATTAGCAATATAACCAATCATAAATGTAACTGAAGAAAGAACAATATATGCAGTGACAAAGAAGACAACAACACAGCCATAAGACACTGTAGATTGGTCCAAGACCAAGGAAAAAACCCACAACGAGGAAACCCTTACAAATCTTCTTCTTTAATAGATTGTCATAAAAAGTTTTCAGCAGAGTACAATGAGCCCAATACATATGTTTGCAACGGAGATTTACAAAACAGATTTACATATCTATATAACAGCAAAGAGAAACCCAGATCTACCAAATCACTGAAGCCAACTAAAACCAGCTGTCAAAACCCTCGACACTCTCTTGGCCATTGTGTGGGGGCGTCTATAAATGCTCGGACGCTCTCAGAAAGACTTTGTGCGTGCGTCCGAGGTCAAACTCACCAGATCTACTCCAAAACCCGCAGACTCTCTCTTCCAGTTACTATCTGTGCGTTCGGGATTGCCTGGATGCTCTCAGGACCACTCTGTGCGCGCATCCAGGGACCGACACCTTCAAAGCTGCCTCTAAAACCCTGGACGCTCCCTTAATATTTTCTGCCAGCGTTTAGGGGTCTTTGGACACTGTCTTGACCACTGTGTGCCAACGTCCAGTGATTAAAATGCTCAGTTATGTGCCAACGTTCAGAAATCAAAAAACCCTAGATCAGTGCGAGCTTCGCTCCTATGATTTCAGGCCCTTGTGGAACTCCTTCCGTCAGATCTGTGCAAACCAAGACAAAAGAGAAGAATAGAAGATGGCTCGATCAATGTGTTGAAATGAGCTTGAGGTTGCTTCGATTTATAGGCTTTCCTGAGGTTCCACTTGGGGTTGAGGTCAACCTAAGCAATTTCACATGTGCTTCGGGCCAACCCATTCCGTAATGCATGTATGAACTATGAATAAAATAATTCAAAAATCAACTTTCGCTTGACCAAATAGGGTGATCTTTAGGTCAATTTTGGTCCTCTTGAAAAGAGGAATTTAATGCAAGCATCATCTCAGACATTTAAATTGTCGAATTTGACCCTAGTTGGAAAAATTAATACTCCCTCTCAACTAGGAAGAATTCCACCTGCCAATATCTGTCAGTTGATCTTCATATCATCTTGTCATGTTATGGTCATGCTTAGGCTATCTCTGCTCAACTCTATCTGCTAAAACTTTCTTAGATCTAAAAGAAGAATCGGGGAGCAACAACTTCCATCCATACCGAGCAATAGGATAACTAATCATATAGGGTAGCACATCTTCGACCCTGGATTCTCAGCGGGGAGCTCATCCTCAACCTGGAACATCAAAAGGGGAGCAACTCTCAATCCAATCCTATTGCCTATCGATCTTCCCAAACAATGACCCTCAATAGTCATGTGGTAGAACACCTGCATCATAATCGACTTGCGTTGTACATCCCAAGTACACTCTCGACTCGTTGGCCAAATGAGGAGCAGCATTCCCGACAAGCCCTGCTTGTGGGTATGATGCCAACTGGGGTATACTCTGCAAAGACCAGACAAGGGAGTAGCATTCTTCGACCCCTATGAAGATAGGGGAGCGGCATCTTCAACCCTATGGGTAACAGATAGCAGAGTACCCTATTGTCTAAAGATCCCTCAACCCCAGGAGCCCTCTATCTCAATTCCTCACCCTGGGAGCTCAAACATGGTAGGAAAAGTTGGCTCAGTGTCCTTGATCAGGCTCAGTGTCCTCGATTAGCGTTGCCCCTTATTCAGAGGGGCCACATTCATTAGTCCAAGCTTCTCTCTCAAGACCAAGAAATTTCCTTTCAGTAATGCCTTGGTGAGAATATCTAAAATCTTTTCATTTGTCGATATTTGATGGAGTCTTACAGCTCCTCTTCGTACCATGTCTCGAATAAAGTGATATCGAATCTCAATGTGCTTGGACTTGTCATGGAACACGGGATTCTCTGCCAAACGGATCCCACTCTTGTTGTCACAATAATCACTTCGTGTCAAGGACCTACGTAAATAGTTCTCCAAAGAGCTTCCTTAATCAAACTGCTTCGCAACTAACCATGCTAGCGGCAATATATTTTGCTTCAGCGGTGCTCAATGCTATAGATTTTTGTTCCTGCTCATCCAGGATATCATGGCAGATCTAAGGCTAAAACAACATCCAGACGTACTCTTTCTGTCGATAACATTTCCTACCCAGTCAACATCAGTGTATCCACGAAGTTGAACATCTCCAACAGAATATCTCAAGCCAAGTGTGATCGACCCATGCAAATATCTCAATACATGTTTGGCAACTATCCAATGTCCATGGAGAGACCCGATCATGAATTGACTCAATGCATTTACTGCATAGCATATATCTAGACGGGTGTTCACAAGGAACATCAGAGCCCCAATTAGTTGTCTATACGCAGATGGATTTGCCAAATCGGGTCCTGCAGGTCCTTCAAATAACTTCTTGAAGTTCATTTCCATCTATGTAACCATGGATTTGCATTCACTCATTCCAAACCTTTCTAGCAGCTTCATAACGTATTTTCCTTATGAAAGCAAAATCTCACCAAGTCTTTGCCACACCTCAAGACCTAGAAAGTAATGCATGAGACCAAGGTCCTTCATTTCGAATTCAGAGGCTAGCTCCCTCTTGTTAGTGTCAGTGCTTTCACACTACCATCAATGATCAAAATTTATCTTTTGCATTTCATATTAGGTGTCCCATTCTGATGAGCTGCACTCCATTAGGTCATGGATCAGCTGATGGTAGGGTTTCATTTCATTTGTCCCTCGTGCTATATACTTGCTGGCCTATTTCACATACTTTTTCAGTCATTCATAGTCATTCCCATTCACATCATTTATAAAAATCAGTATTAGACTTTAGTTTCACTGGGTCTTAGGATTTTTCACCATGGTCATTCAAAAGAGTAATAAATGTTAGCAAACACATGAGGGGGTAAATAAAGTTCAACAAATCATAAATTTCCTTTTTGTAAGCTAAATAAAGCTCTTGTAATATTCCTAATTAGCCATGGCTAATTGGAATATTCAATTTTGCCCGATTTTTGCCTTTTATAGTTACTTGTAAATAAAAAGTGAGGACGGGGGGCATAACTCACTTTAGAATAAAAAGTCACTTCCTAGTAGCACAACGTTGTGACTTAAAGGGGAACCAAGGGGGCCAAAGGGGTACGCAGAAATGGGGGCCCATGCAGACACATGGAGGGACTGCGCAGGAGGGAAGGAACACAAGGCAAGAAGGGGATCACACAGGAGAGGTAAGCCTAGGGATTGTGAGAGGCAGAGGCTATAAAATAGAGAGGAACCCCCTCATTTTGGATCATTCAGTTATGTGCATTTTGCGCTAGTCGTTTCGACTTCTGAGCATGCTAGCTATTTAGCTAGTTTGCAACACTGTTTAGTGCATTGAGTGTCTCTGATCGGAGATCTCACCCTTAGCCCCGGGGGACTTCGAGTCCCTGCTCAGGTAAGGTATTTCCTTTGGCATTCCAGCAATAATTTTATCAGCTTTTTAGCAGGAGTTTCAGCAGCGTTTTGCAGGACTGCGCAGCACTGGTAGAGGGACGCAGTTCTTTCTAGCAGTAGTGTTGGATTGGGGTTTTTGCAGGAGGATTCATGGTGGGTGATTGAGCAGGGGACCAGCCCTTGCCTATTGGAAGATTTTTGGCAGAGTTTCAGGCAGAGTTTAGAGGGGTTTCCTTTAGTGGCAGCGCAAAGCACTGAGGAATTGCGCAGAACCCTAAGGGGGTGATTTTCGCAGGTCAGCCATTCCAAGAAAGCTTTCTGCGTTTTTCTGGGTTTCTTGAGTAGAGCCCAAATCCAGAGTTTCAGCTTTTTCCGAGAAGGGGAGCAGCGCCAAATCATCATTGTTTCCTAGCAGCAGCAGGCCAGCAGCAACACAGCAACAACATCCACGCAGAGAGGCCATTCTTGTCATTCTAAGAGTATTTCTTCACTTGCCTTGTGCAAGTCGAGGTGCCATCTGTCTGATCACCTCTTGTACTCATTTTATTGCTCTGTATAATAAAATGGCTTAGCATTTTCTCGCTGCATTTCTTGTGTATCTACTTGTATTTCCGGTTTACATTATTATATGTTATTCCACTGTTATTTTATCACTTCTGGGTTATTATATTATTTGCACATATTTGGTTGAAGTTTTGCTGGGGTTTGAGGAATATTTTGGGTTAGGGATATTACATCTCTTTAACCAAAGCATTTGTATTTTATTGTTTTCTTTCCATGTAATTTTATGTAATTTTATGGTTCCTATATGTAATAAGTATTATTTAGTTGCTCCTGGTCATCTTGCCAATTCCTACCACTACAAAAGCAAAACATCAAAGCATCAGTTCATCAAATTTCTAGGGAAAAGGGTTAAACTTAAAGTATAAAAACAGAGCATTTGAAAGAGTCATGCAAAACTTTTGAAAAGTGCGTTTGAATAAAAAATTAAAGTGAGAAGGAAATATAAAGCCAAGTCATTTGTGGAAGTCATTTCATTGTGCAAACTTCAAAGAAAGAGCAAAAATCATGTTTTGAAAGGAGATTGAACAAAAGAGAAAGAAAACACAAAATTTAGTGAAAATCTGCCTCGCGCTGCGCGTTGGGAGTCTGGCACTGCGCATCAGGGAGGTGTTGCGCATTGGGTTCAGGGCGCTGCTCATTGACCTGTGAGGCTCCAAAACCACCAAATTTTATCTCCAATCACCCTAATTGCTGCATTTGCCTTCTAAACAAGTAAGTACACTCACTTTTGAGCTTAGATAGGGTTTTCATGCTTGAAATATGTTTTTCTTTTGCCTTCTAAGGCTCAAACCCTAGTTTGTCTTTCTACCTTATTTTTCACCATTGCAAACTCTTGTTCCTTGTCTCAATATTCCCATTTTCACTTGTCCTAAACCTACCCTTTAATACTGTCTCACTTCACTCATATTCCCTTCCCCATTTTCTTATTAAAATTAACCCCTTTATCAAACCCTAAACTCCCTCACATCAAACCCTAACTCCCTTGTAAACCCCACTTACCCTCTTATTTCACTCCATCACTATTTCCCTTTTATAAATCTCTTCATACTCATCTTTCCCTAACCTAATTATCCGCCATTCATCAAACCATCCCAAGAGAGACAAACATGGAGAGGGACAATGACTATGATTATGAGGAGGACACTCTTAGTGACAGCTCTAGAGAAAGGAATTTGCAGCAGAGGAAACCTCACAAAGGGGGTAAGATTATCAGGGAAGAACCCATCAATATCAGTGAACTACTTGCTTTCCCATTAGCCACCTCATGCTTTAAACATCAGTCATGTTTTGAGTTTTGTGAAATGGTAGAGAGGGTTAAGTTCCATCATGAATTAGCAAGGTTGTTTGTAACAAATCTGGACAACAATGTAGTAAATCTTGTTGGAGTCACATTTACTTTCTCACCTGCTATTATCTCAGAGGCTACAGGCATTCCAGATGTAGGTGAGAAATGGAACAAAAGACAAAACATTGACCGCGAGTACTATGAGCCTTATATTAAGGCTAAATACCATAGCAAAATCAGCAGTGTTTCCTTTCAAATTCTTGGAGGATAGGTTTGCTTCAATAATGAAGGTCATCATCAAGTATTTTACTTGTGAGGGTAGGTTCTCCAGATTGTATGCCTATCATATTAGATTGTTGATGCACTTTACCAGGGTGAGAATGATGAATATCCCCTACTTCATATGCAAAAACATAGAGAAGATGGCACTTTTAGCAAAGAAGAAACCCTACCCACAGCAACTCAACAGCATTTATCATTTCTCTTTAATTAAAATTGTTGTTTTACATCAGCTGAATCAGTTGGGAATCCCATGGGAAACCTTCATTTCTCATGAAGTGTTCAAAGGCCCTCAAATATTTTCATCAGTGCATCAAGAGGAAGGTGGACCTTCAGGACAGCAAAAGATTCAAGAAACTAAACCTGTGGGGATACCTATGTTTTTGACTTATGAAAGAGACACTAGGATGCTCTTTGCAGCTGCCAAGCGAGTACTATCTCCACAAGGAGTGGAAGGGGTCTCGCCTTCATCTACAAACCACAGGCAAATGCTATCTCCACCTAGAGTGGAAGGGACTTTGCCTTCTTCTCCAGCAAAATAAGTACAAGTTGGGCAGCAACAGAAGAGCAAAGATAAAGGAAAGAAAAAGTTGCATGAGGATGATCCTAGTGATGGACAAGAGAGATATTTTCCTTGTTGACCATGAGGAGACACAAGGAGTGAATGTCATGGACTTAGGTGCTCAAAATCCAAGAAGTGTCAAAGATTTGATCATCAAGGAGCAAAGCGCTGACATTCAAGCCCTATCAGTCAATTTGGACAGAGAAAAATGGATCATTAATTACCTTGAGCAGGAAAACAAGCAACTAACTGACACACAGGTTATCATGGAGTTGCAAATGCTTAGAGAAGAGAGGCAAGAGGCAAAGAAGGCAAAGGTCAAGTTGACCTCCATTGAACAAGAAATTGAAGATGACCGAGAAACTTGGTTAGAGAGTGTGAACATTCACCTTCAGAAGTTGCTAGAGAAGGCCAATAAAGAAAAGAAAATGCTTTGCCATATGCCTTATCATTATTTGACCCAGAATAGGATATGCAACGAGGATTAAGCGACTTAAGGCAAGATTAAGAAGGGCCTTAAAAAGCAAAAAGAAGGAGGATAAGCTCAATATCTTGGTTGATGTTACATTAGCCCAACAAAGTAACCCATGAAGCAGCTTTGAGCCAAAACTGGGCAAATTTTGAAACAATTTTGTCAATTTCAAATTTTTGAATTATGCAACACAGGAAATTGTGGTATATGGCGCTGCTGTAATATTCCTAATTAGCCATGGCTAATTGGAATATTCGATTTTGTCCAATTTTTGCCTTCTATAGTTATTTGTAAATAAAAAAGTGAGGACGGGGGACATAACTCACTTTAAGAATAAAAAGTCACTTCCTAGTAGCACAACGTTGTGACTGAAAGGGGAGCCACGGGGGCCAAAGGGGGACGCAGAAATGGGGCCCATGCAAACACATGGAGGGACTGCACAGGAGGAGGTGAGCCTAGGGATTGTGAGAGGAAAAGGATATAAAATAGAGAGGAGCCCCCCCATTCTGGATCATTCAGTTATGTGCATTTTGAGCTGGTCGTTTCGACTTCTAAGCATGCTGGCTATTTAGGTAGTCTACAACACTATTTAGTGCATTGAGTGTCTCCATTTGGAGATCTCACCCTTAGCCCCGGGAGACTTCGAGTACCTGCTCGAGCAAGGTATTTCCTTTGGCATTTCAGTAGTAGTTTTATCAGCATTCCATCAGCAGTTTCAGCAGTGTTTTGGAGGACTGCGCAACACTGGGAGAGGGACACAGTTCTTTCTGGCAGTAGTGTTGGATTGGGGTTTTGCAGAAGGATTTATGCTGGGTGATTGCGCAGGGGACCAGCCCTTGCATCTTGGAGGATTTTTGGCAGAGTTTCAGGCAAAGTTCTGGAGGGGTTTCTTCAGTGGTAGCACAGAGCATTGAGGGACTGCATAGATCCCCAAGGGGGTGATTTTCGAGGGTTGGCTATTCCAAGAAAGCTTTCTGGGTTTTTCTGCGTTTCTTGAGTAGAGCCCGATTCCAGAGTTTCAGCATTTTCCGAGGAGGGGAGCAGCCCCAAATCATTATTTGTTTCCTAGCAGTAGTAGCAGCACAGCGGTCTCCAACAACATCCACGCAGAGAGGCCATTCCTTGTTATTCTGAGAGTATTTCTTCACTTGTCTTGTGCAAGTCGAGGTGCCATCTGTCTGATCACCTCTTGTACTCATTTTATTGCTCAGTATAATAAAATGGCTTAGTGTTTCTTGTTGCATTCCTTGAGTATCTGCTTATATTTCCCGTTTACACTATTATATGTTGTACCATTGTTATTTTGTCATTTTGGGTTATTATATCATTTGCACGTATTTGGTTGGAGTTTTTGTTGGGGTTTGAGGAATATTCCGGGTTAGGGATATTACAGCTGCACACTTCATTGGTGCATCCTTAGGAGGAATGGCTTATAGATATGGATTCAGCATAAAGAGGACTAATCCCTAAAAGTTTCATCTCATTTGGAGCAAAATTGGGTCACCTAAAGGGCAAAAAACACTCAAAAATTGCCCTCTCTGCCACTTTTTGCACCCACGGGAAGCAGTCTTGGGAGAATTCATTTTTGAAGGGGCAAATGACATCCAAATCAGGAAATTCAAGATGATTCAGAAACTAAACAAACAGAGCTTTCCAACAAGCTATCTTGGGTCTGATTCGGTGGGGTATAAGACCTTCAAAAACTGGCTAGAAGCGGTGTTGCGCATACAGGAGATGGCGCTACGCATATAGCTGATTTTGCCAATTTTGCTCAAAACTCAAAAATTTTCCCAGTTTGACTTCTAATTGACTTTTTCCCTCATCCTTGGTGAATTTATGATTCTAAAAGATGTAAAACAATGTAAATTTGATGTAAAATGACTTGAGGGGGTAGATACATCAGTTAAAAGTGGTTTGGAAGTGAATGTACCAGTTTCCTTGGTTTTAGAGGCAAGTTGTTCACTGCCTATTTTCTTGTTCCTAGTTTAGATGTGGTTGAAACGGCTCCTGATTTCTTGGATTCGACCCCTGATGGTTAGCTCAAGTGGTTTTCTTGCCTATATTATGTACTTTCTTAGTCATTTGTAAAGTTTGGACTCTTGTGGATGCTTTGAGCTTCATTGTACATCACTTCAGCAGTTTGGCAAGGAATAAAACCAGGTTTTGCAGCGATTTTTGTGGGATTCTTGTGATACTGTGTTTTTGTATTGTTTCTTCTTTTGTAATAAGTTATTCTTATTTGTTATATGTTTCAAAACCTTTTCCATTCTTCTGAACTAAATGAATCAAGATAAATAGGCAAAATACATTGATAACAGTGCTTTGCCTTGGGAATGCATTTAGTTCTTAATGTTTTCAACAGTTTGAAGAGGATTCATGGTCTCCACATGCCCTCCTCAGCCCCTCAGCAATCTTAAACCGACCATCTCACTCGATTACTAGTGCATAAACACTTATCTATCTCGCCCCATAGAACATGTCTACATCCCTGATTTGATTTCCCGGACCTAAGTTGCCTGCTCCATTTGATTCAGCAACCAAACCTTCAAAATCAAACAAAAACCCTAGAACTACTATACCTAGCCTAAAATCTATTCTTATTTCAGTCATCTCAACTGAGATTGACAAGGAAAGAGCCCTCTCCCGGCATGGTAGGGCTAGCTACCAGGTTAAGCGTGATTTGTGGTTATCCTAGGATTGCCTCCCTTCAACCTGAGGTCGATCTAGGCTCTAACACCTCTTCCACTCAATCATCAAAGGCTCACTACCTGTCAAGAATAGATCATCAACAAATAAAGCCAAAATCAATGGCATACCTTGGACTACCTTGAGGTAGAGGTTGGGATCGACATTGCTTCTTGTGAATCCCAACTTCATTAAGTCACTGTCAATGCGTGCATACCAAGCTCGGGGAGCTTGCTTCAATCCATACAATGCCTTCTTCAACCTGCAAACATGTGTTCTTCGATCTTCCACTTCAAATCCTTGTGGTTGTTCAACATATACTTATTCCTGTAACATGCCATGCAGGAAAGCGGTCTTTACGTCCATCTGATGAAGAGTTCAACCTTGACTAGCAGCAAAGGCAACTATCGAATGGATGGTTGTATATCGAGCCATGGGAGAAAATATATCATCATAATCTTCTCCCTCTTTTTGAGAGAATCCTCGAGCTACAAACCTTGCTTTTCATTTCTCAATGCTGCGATAAACTCATGTTTGATCTTGAATAGCCACTTTGAAGTCACAACAGACCCATTCGGTCTTGGTACGACATCCCATACATCATTTTTTGCAATCGATTCATATTCTTCGGCCATAGTATCCTTCCAAACTTGTTCTTTTACTGTTATTCGAATGAGGACGGTTTGGCTTGGATCATAGTGCTCATAGCTGCAACATATCCCTGATACCTGCATGGTTGCTTCCTTTCTCTGAATGATCTACGAATGGGAATATTTCTTTCAACATTCTGTAGAGTATAGCGAAGCCAAAGTGGTCTCTTCCTAGTAGAACGATCACTTGGAGGAGGATCCAACAGATCCAGCTCCATGGGATCATTAGCCATATCAGACTCGGGCACAAAAGGACCATCTACAATATCACAATGATCATTCTCTTCCTTGGGAGAAGAAAGCGGAGGAAAGTCTCTTGCTTTTCCAAGAGTTGCATCTTCATTGAAAGTTATGTCCTTGCTAATTTCGACCTTCCTCTAACTAGGAATATATATTCTATATGCTTTAGAATTTTCACAATAACCCACAAACGTATTGTTTCTTCCTGTAGCTTCCAATTTGTTCCTTTTATCCTTTGGCACATGAAAATATACAGGGCATCCAAATACACGAAGATGGCTAATATCAGGTTTGACACTTGTGAATATTTCTTCAGGGGTCTTGTTTTCTAACGCTTGATGAGGCACCCTGTTTTGAACATATACAACAGTAGATGTGGCTTCTACCCAAAGGAACTTTGGCACCTTTTGATCATGGAGCATGGCACCGGCAGATTCTACTATAGACCTGATCTTCCTTTTAGCTAAACCATTCTGTTCAGGGGTATATGGCACAATCATTTCCTTCTTGATCCCTTCTTTCTTGCAAAATGCTATGAATTCTTTTGACATGTGTTCCCCTCCATTATCGGACCTAAAGACTTTGATTCTTTTTCTTGATTGATTTTCAATCAAGGCTTCGAATTCCTTAAATATTTCAAAGGCTTCATCCTTGTGCTTAAGGTAGTATATCCATGTCTTTTTTGAGAAGTCACCAATAAAGGTGATGTAGTAGAGATGACCACCAATAGAATGTACAAGCATCAAACCACATTTATCAGAATGAATGAGATGGAGGATGTCATTTGTCTTGTTCTTACTAGAGGGAAATGGTCCCCTTGTTTTCTGTCCACTCGCACGACCTGGACAAACTCCATCATGATGAGCTTGAACATTGGGGATACTTGAGACCAATTTCTTCAACTTTGGAAGTGCATCATAGTGTAGATGAGCCAGTCTACGGTGCCATAACTCGCTCATATGATCGGTATTATGAACCAGTGCTAGAAGTGGCTTTCCAGTGACGTTATAGAGCCCTTCAAATCTCAATCCTAATGTGAATGCATCTCTCATACATGAATCAGCAGGCCAAGTCAAAAATTTTCCTTTGATGAAGGCAACCCTCATCACTTTATCTTCCAATGCGGATATAGATACCATATTCTTCTTTAATCCTGGTAAATACATAACATCATGCAACAAAATTGATTCCCCAAAATTTAGCAGAAATTTTACGGACCCAAAGCCTTTCACGAGATGAGTGGAGTTGTCTCCAAGGATGATCTTAGCTTAGTCTCCCTCTCTACTAGATTAGAGAGGACTTCCTTGTATCCAGAGAAATGATGAGTGGCCCCACTACCAACCAACCAACTATCCCATGAATCCGATGGAGAACTAGTAAGCACAGAAATAAGAATGTATTCATATGTATTTACAGCATTACTTTCATACCTAGGAGCCCTTGACTTCTTTTGTGGAGGATGATCTTCTTCACGGTCGCTTGAGGAGTCTCTTCTTCTTCTTTCATATCTTCTATCGCGATTACTCCTTTGATTGTCTTTTCTTTTTTTGTTATTGTTGTTGCTTTTGGTGTTGTAACGTGGCCTCTTTCTCTTCTTGGGGCACAATCTCGAGCATAATGATCTTTCTTGTGGCAATTGAAGCATTCAATATGAGATAACGATTTGTCATTCCTTCCTTTTGTATTTTGAGAAGGAGGCTTCCTTTATGGACCTCCTTTTGCCTTCTTCCTTTTGTCATGAGTGATATATACAGCGAGCTCTCCCTCTTCATGCTTTTGAATCCTTCCTCTTGCTATAATCCTTTATTCTTATTAAGTAAGCTTCCTAACAATTTCATCAAATGACGGAAGAACATTGTTGTTGTTGATCGTAGTAATGAAGGTTTCCCCAATAGGGGGGATGCCTCTAAGAATCACAACTACTAGTTCCTTGTCAAGCACATTTTCGCCAACTCTCTGCAATTGATCTCTAAGGCGATAGATCCTCATGATGTAGAATTGAACAACTTCTCCTTTGTTCATCTTGGTTTTCTTGAGTTGATATTTCAAGCTGATGATCTCATTCAAGCTGTTGATTTCATACATGTCAGCTATCTTGTCATACACGTCTTTAAACTTTCTTAAATTCCCAACACATGCAAGTAAATGATCTTGTAAACCATCAACGATAATTTTCTTTGCTTTGGACTCACCTTTCTTGTAACTGTTCTTGAGGGAAGCAGAAGCATTTTCTAGAGGCTCGAGCATCCTTCCCTTGATGTATTCTAGCACATCATTGTTATCAGCTATGATCTCCAATCTAACCTTCCATGCAATAAAGTTTGATGCATCACCCAACTTTCATGCTCCTTGAAGGTAGAGGACGATATCTTGACCTTGACTAGGCAATCTACTTTCTGAAAATGAGGGCTTCAATGCTTGTCTTCTTTTGGGCTTGTCCTTCACCTCAACTTTGATTCCATGTTAGTTTTTTTTATTGTTCTATGTTGTATCAGTTACTTTAGCCCAATTTACTTCTTCATTAACAATGCATCCAATTATTACCAATATAACCAATCATAAACGTAAATGAAGAAAGAACAATATATGTAGTGACAAAGAAGACAACAACACAACCATAAGAGATGGCAGATTGGTCCAAGACCAGGGAAAAACCCCACAAGGGGGAAACCCTTTCAAATCTTCTTCTTTGATAGATCATGATAAAAACATTTCAGCAAAGATTACAATGAGCCCAATATATATGTTTGCAACGGAGATTTACAAAACAGATCTACATAACAGCAAAGAGAAACCCAGATCTACCAGATCACTAAAGCCAACTGTCAAACCAAAGTCAAAATCCTGGATGATCTTCACAAAACTACCTGCGTGCGTCCGAAACTCCCTAGACGCTCTCTTGAACACTGTGTGAGGTCGTCTATAACTCCTCAAACGCTCTCAAGAAGACTCTATGCATGCATCTGGGGTCAAACTCACCAAATCTGCTCTAAAACCCTCAGACACTCTCTTCCAGTTACTACGCGTGTGTCCGGGACTGCATGGACGCTCTCAAGATCACTCTATGCGAGCATCCGAGGACTGACACCTTCATATCTGTCTCTGAAACCCCGGAAGCTCCCTTAAGCTTCTATGCCAACATCTAGGGGTCTTTGGATGTTGTCTTGACCACTGTGTGCCAACGTCCAAGGACTAAAATGCAGTTCTGTGCCAACGAGTTCTTCCTTTGTCATGCTCGTGATTAAGGCCCAAACCCTAAAACAGAGATGTGAGCTTCGAACCCTGCAATTTCATCTTTAAGCGAACCCATTCCTCCACGGCCATGCCTCAGACCTGTGTGAGCCAAAACCAATAAAGAGAATAGAAGAGTGTCTCATGATGATGTCCACATGAGGTTGAGGTCACTTGTATTTATAGCCTTCCAAGGGTGTCCAGTTTGCTTTAGGGCTGACCTTATCAAATATGGACATGTGAGCTTTTCTTCATAAGGGCACTTTCCCTTATCCGATTTGAGTGATCCTTAGGTTGATTTTGGTCCTCTCGAAAAGAGGAATTCAGTGCAATCATCATCTCCATTAAACAAGTTGTCCAAAGTGGAATTTGACTGCAGTTGCATATTTTTAACATCTCCAAGCCAAAATCAATTCCACAAGTGATGCAAATTTTTTAGCTAACCATTAATTCGCCCTGCTATAAGAATGAGGATTTCAGGACCGAATACCTTCCAAAAAGTTCTATAAAATTAGCTGGAGACTCCTCACAATAAACCCAGAAAGGGTTTTGGTTGAATCCACCAACCCTTAGTGACCCCAACAAGTGCGAATTGTCCAATTTGGCCAGAAAACGCCCCATAGTATTGATACTGCTGAATTAAGCCCAAATCCACCACTGGAAATCTCTCCTGACTCTAACTAAATTCTCCACTAAGAAATACCTCCTATCTCCGACCCTTGCCTCTCCTCAACCTCTATTCCTCCATCCCCTATGCAGGAAGGCCTGCCTAGAGACCCTTGCACACTTCTAGAAATGTAGAATATTGGCCCCAAGAATTCTCTCAACTCAACCCTTCTAATCACCACAAAATCTCCAGATAAAATAATGGAAAACACTTATAAATCCTCTAGTGTTCTACTCCACCGTAATTGATCTTCGCACAAGCAATTCGATCCACTATGGTGCCCTGGAAGAAACACGCACTAGCTGAAATAGCCTACAAATATGTCCAATGGAAACTCTGAATTAAGCTTCCCATATTTGCCTCACTAGGGAGACACTCGAAGTTCTCCAAAATGATGGTGGAATTCTCGCTCGAAAATTCCTTGTGTTGAACAACACGGATTGTCTTGGCTAAGCAACTCAAGGTACTAGTGTTGAATTATCAAATGATCAAAGATACCAAATGGAGGCCTCCAAACTCTATTTATAATTGTTGGCCCTCTCTCCCTTGGTGGTCCCCACCTTCACTAATTCACACCCCTTCCTTTCTCTCTCTCTTCTCACTAGTGTGAATTGCCTCTTGGGTCGAATATTTTCTCCTTGTGGTCCCTACTCTCCACTAGGGCCGTAATTTTCCATTTTCCTGCGAAATCCCAATGCCAAAAATGCCTCCCTTTTTCCCAAAATTGTTTCTAATGCGGAAAATCAAAATTGGGGATACTACAGGAATCCATCTCAATCTAGAACTCCCAAGCAATTTTGTTGACAACAATCAAATCTAGACTCTGTTGTCGCACAGATTGTCACGACAACACTCAGACCGGGGGCTATCACTCTGATCCCCGATCTCTCCGTTTAAGCCTGTCTCCCGCGGCTAAGGGGGGAAGACCCTGTAAGAATATGGATGACCAACTGTGAACCAGTTGGTTTGGGAGACACGAAAGGGAAAAGCACTAAGTATATTTGCTTAATTTGATGGACCAGTGCCTTATGGGTTTGGTGTCAAAACGATCTCTTAACAGATGTTGCAGGGGTGTAAACTGTGCACAGCAATCATTTAACATCAAATAACTTCAAAAATGCAAGATATCAGTAAATTCACAATGCTTTTAACAATACTCTGGCAATTTAAAAGGAAATAAACTCCGAAAGATATGACCATGTAAATTTGCACATTTACCAGATAAGCATGCCAAATCTCATAAAGATGAACATTAATCTCACATCAACGTTGAAGCCTCAGCAAAAATATAGACCATGATAAATTTTCCAGGCTTAAGAAAACAAAAATATTTCCGCAATGCTTTTTTATGCTTTTCCGACAAAGTTTAAAAAATTAAAACTAAATGAAAAATTTAAATCTATCTCTCTAAATAAAAGGAAAA